>APFE030889509.1:925-16393 GCA_000404065.3 Pinus taeda | reverse complement strand
AAAAATTAGTTTGAAGGAATTCAAAGGGCATAGTAAAGCATTATTATCAGTAATTGATGCCCCGAGGAAAGAAAATGCAAACACCTAGCAAGAAACCTGAAAGCTCTAGCATGACTCATGAAGAAGAGGAAGAAATGCAACATGATATATCAAAATTATGAGACCAAGTGCAACAAGTGACACTTGCACAAAAAGTAACAAAATCTAAGATGGATGGTTTAAAGAAAGATGTAGAAGCTAATATGGATGGTTTAAAGAAATGCATAGAAGCTAAGATGGATTGTTTAAAGAAAGGCGTAGAAGCTAAGATGAATGATGTGGAAGCTAAGATGGACGATTTGAAGATAGATTTGAAGACAAATTTGAAGATAGGCATGGAAGATTTGAAGATAGATTTGAAGACAAGCATGGAAAATTTGAAGACAAATTTGACAAAGTTTCTATGAGAAATTCTTACTAATGGTGAAAGGGCAGTAAAGGAAACTCATCATGAGAACAAAAGAAATGTTAATCATGATTTCATAGACTCTAATGTTGGATCGAAGACCCACCATATTCCAAGAATCGATATGAGGAAGTTTGATGGCAAGGATCCCACAACATGGATACTATAGATGGAGCAATTTATCGATCTCAATAATGTGCAAAACACAAAAAAGGTACGTATTGCAACTTTATATTTGGAACCAAACCAGTTTGTATGGTATCAATGGCTTTGCTCTCGTAAACAAATTATCACTTGGGCAATTTTTATGGAAGAAATGACAACACATTATGAGGATACAAAAAGCCACACTTTTTTTAGCCAATTGATAAGTCTCAAACAAAAGGGTTCAATAATGGAGCACATTGAGGAGTTCCAAAAATTGAACATAAGGGTAAAAGATATTCCAGAGGAGCATAGGATTGATGTGTTCATAGGGTCTTTAAAGGATAATATCCAACATGATGTTCGCCTTTGGGAATATGATTCATTAGAGAAGGCATTCAGGTTAGAAAAAAAAATGGAAAGCAAAATTATGGCAACCAGGAAGCATACCACTCACATCTATAAAGACGGAAGTGTTGTTGCTATTCTTCCACAACCTATAAGGTTGACACCACAACAATTGGAAGAAAAAAAGCAAAAGGGCTTTGTTACAGTTGTGATAGCAAATACACTAAAGGTCATAAGTGTGCTGAGAAGAAATTATTCTACATATATTGTGAAGAGGAAGAAGAAAAGGAGCAAGAAAGGTCAAATGAAGAGGATATACTCCAGGAACAAAGCCTAGATGAAGAGAAAATGAATCCAACCATATCTTGTAATGCATTGGCGGGAATTACCACTCCTCAAACCATCAAGATAGAAGGACAAATCAAGAAGAAAAAGGTAATAGTGTTGATTGATTCAGGAAGTACCCACAACTTTATTCATTGTAAGATAGCAAAAGAATTGAATTGCTTCCTATATCCAACACCAGAGTGTCAAGTGATGGTTGCAAATGGAGGAACGATAAATTTCTCTGGAAAGTGCCATAAGGATGTTTCTTGCTCTTTCTAGCTTTCAGAAATTCAAAGTATACCAAATGGATGTAAAATCTGCTTTCCATAATGGAGATTTAGAAGAAGAAGTTTATATTGAACAACTAGAAGGATTTCATTCTAGGAAATGATGCAAAACTTGTATGAAAACTCAAAAAGGCTCTCTATGGTATGAAATAGGCTCCAAGGGCCTAGTATTACCGTCTTGACAAATATCTACACCAACAAGGTTTTTCAAAAGATTCAGTAGATAGCAATCTATATACAAAGATTGACACTGATAAATTGCTAATTATGTTGTTTATGTTGATGATATCATTTTTGGTAGCAATGAAGAATCCATAAGTCAGAATTTTTCTTTAGTAATGCAGCAAGAATTTGAAATGTCCTTGCTTGGTGAACTTACCTATTTTCTTGGTCTACAAGTTCAACAAAATAAAGATGGTATTTTTCTGTCACAAACCAAATATATCAAATAGATATTGAAAAGGTACGGCATGGAAGATTCTAAACCTGTATGTACCCCAACGGTAACAGGATGCAGTCTCAGCTCAAATGATGAATTAGTAACAATACATCAACCAACTTATAGATCCATGTTGGTAATTTGCTTTATCTAATAGGTAACTGATTGGACATCATGCATGTAGTAGGAATACTTGGAACATTCCAAGAAAATCCAAAGGAATCACACCCTCAAGTAGTCAAAAGAATTTTCGGATATATTCAAGGAACACAAAACTTTGGTTTATGGTATCCTAGAGATACATATCTCACTCTTCATGCATATATAAATGCAGATTGGGTAGGAAGTGTTGATGACAAAAAAAACACCAGTGGTGGTGTATTCTATATGGGATCCAGGTTAGTGTCTTGGTTTAGCAAGAAACAAAGTTCAATTGTGCTATCTACAGCTGAAACAAAATATGTGGTTGTTGCATCTTGTTTCACACAACTACTTTGGATGATGCAAACCTTGCAAGACATTCAGATTGTTAGAGTCAGTCTTGTCAGTCCTCTGTCAGAGATCAAAACTCTTTTTTCATTTCATTTTTAGGAGTCCCGCTCCATTCACTCAGCTGCATTCTGCTAGAGGCATGCCATAATCTGACGGAAGGGTCTTGTCAGTTCATTCCCCTCATGTCTTGCACTTGTTGGCTTAGGGATTTTCATCAATGTTTATTAAATTCCACGACAGTCAATGTTTGATCTTTTAATGGAAAAGAGTCAACTTGGTCATTAGGTCTAGGGTTTGCACATTGTTGTTCTCAAAGTGCTTCAATAATACTTGCAAGCAAGAGGAAGGTTCAATAATTCACTCAAATAATGTTTTTGAGCAAAAAAAGATGAATTTTTGAAAAACGAGAGAATTTTTTGTCTACAATAGGCCAAGGAAGAAAAACCTCCTTCATTTTTTACACAGGTTTCATGGTTTTAGGAAATGTCAAAAATACAATTGCCTCGGGAGAATTGATGCACCTCTAAAGTGACCTTGGGAAAATCAAGTTTTCTCCTATATTGGTTAGCTGAATGACTTGCTTGATGAGTAAAATGATAACTAGACACAAATAGATTTCCAATGAGCTATCATGACCTCAATTTGGAGTTGAGGAACACCTTCAAAAGTTGACTGCAACAACACTCTTCCTTGAGGCAGCCTCATCTGGCACATTTTGACTAGTCTTGGTAGATTTGATTTTTGATAGAGAAAATGAACTCCAAATTGAACAATTCTAGTTGGATTGGCAATTAGACTCAAATACATTTCCAACGAGCTATCTTGCACCCAATTTGGACACCAGGAAGGCCTCCAAATGGGTCCTGTAAAAAGGCACGACACATATAGCTTTGGGCGCGTCGCTTAGGATTGGGAGCTCCAAATCAAGAATGGTTTGCATTTTTGGATTTAGCATGAAAAATCATGACTGATGGTACATGGCCAAGAAATTTGGAGTATTTTTGGGGCATTTTTGGTCATTTGACAAGTTTTTTTGCACAAAACAGGGTTTTTCTCTTAGGATTGGTAGCTCCAAATCAAGAATGGTTTGAATTTTTGGATTCAAAATGAAAATTCATACCTGTTGGTGCATGGACAAGAAGTTTGGGCAAGTTTTGAGTCCCCAGGAGGTCAACAACACTCAAAAAATGACCTCTCTGCCCCTATTTTGACACATAGGAAGCAGTCTTGAGAGAATGAAGTTTTGGAGGGGCAAATGAACACCAAAGTTAGAAATTCCACTTGGGTTGGAAAGTAGACAGGCCAGGCTTTCCAACAAGAACACTTGGGTATAACTTGGACTCCTGCAGGTACCTCAAAACAGCCTCCAAAGTGGCACGGCGCATATAGATTTGGGCGCGACGCATATAGAGAAAAAGGCCAAAATCACTTCCGCTTCGTGACATTTCGATTCGCGACTTTCTCCAAGTGGGCCCGCTCATCTACACTACACTTTTTTCGGCACCTAAGGCAAAATTTAAAGTATTTCCACTAATGGTTGGCTTCTATCCAAGTGGCAAAGGAAGGCGAGCAGTCACCCAAGCCATTTGTCATTTTTGTAATGCTGCACCTGTAACTAATGGTTGTCTTTCCACTTCCACTTTGTAATGATTCGAAAAAATCACCAACTCTTGGTCGTTCTATTTCCTCATGTCATAGTCTATTTATTGTATGCAAACCATTTGCAAAGGGTTGGTTGGTTGTAATTTATGGGAGACTGTGGGAGAGAAACTCAGTTCTTCATTGTATATTTTGACAGAGAATTAATGAAAGGCAACAGCTCTAGTTCATGAGATTCATGTGGTGTGAGTGTAGCAAATATGTTCTCTTTATGTTTCATATGTATTTCGTTATGTTTCACAGTTCATTCATATTCATTTCCAGTGAAATTTTATATGTAAGATAAGGTAGAATTCATGTTTAATGCTCTGCCTATGGGAAAGTTTCACGTTCTGTGTTCTTCTTCTGTTGAAAAGGATTCATGTGTTTATGCCCTTTTCACCCTCTTAAACAATCTTTCCATTCCGCATTATTTAAAATTTAATTGCTAGACTTTCCACCTATCTTGCCTCACGAAGTAATCTGTCCCTTTGTGTTAAATTCTATGCTCATACTGTTTGTTGGTCCCATACATCCCAGAAACTCAGTCATTTATAAAAAATTGTTTATGGTTTCCATATCTATTTACTAGCCTAAAATCGGTATTCATTTTAAGTCATCTCAGACCATATTGTTTATTCTTCACTGAGTGTGACCCGGAGAGAGCCCTCTCCTGTTCTGGTAGGGCTAGCTACCAGACTGAGCGTGGTTTGTGGTTACCCTAAATTTTGCCTTCCTTCAGCCTAAGGAAGATTTAGGTGCTAACATAGTGGTGACTCCACTAGGGACACAAAATGGTTTGCTTGAAGATTGTCTTGCACCAGTACATATCTCAAGTTCAGAGCTGATTATTGATGGTGGACAACGATCAGGCATAAGAAGGCTGAATCATTCACCTAGCGACTCATGTAAAGACTCCACTGGAGGAATAACTCTTTCTCTGCGAAAATGGAAGGATCTTACACAAAGTTTAGGTATCCAAAGTGGAATGGTATTCAGGACCTACTCTGCATTCTTGTGAATTACTTCTTTGTTGTTCTTGAAGCTGTCCTGAAAGTTTTTTAGAACTTATTGTATGATAAAAGTGATCAAAATCTTCAATCAATCCGTTCAAAAAGCGTAAATACTAAGTTTCCCTTTGATCTTGGCCTCCTTACTTTTCCTACATCTTATGATGATTCTCTACAAAATTATGAGCCTAAAGAAAACAAAACTGATCCCATAACTCTTGTATATATTCCTACAACTATTATAATCCCAGAAAGGTATAAACCTCTTGTTTTACCTTCCGTTCTTCATGCTTTCCCCAAAAACTATGATCTATACTTGCCAATATTTGACGGTGAATGTAAGAATGTCAATGTTGAGCAACATGTGCATAATGTTGAGACTTTTCTAGACCTTTTTGAAATTGATGAAGAAGATGTCAGTGTAAGGCTTCTTGCTCTTTCTTTGCAAGGCAAAGTCAAGAGTTGGTTCAAAGCCCTACTTGATGCGAGCATCACAGATTTACAACAGTTCATTAAAGTTTTTCTCGACAGGTGGAGGATTGTACAAAACCTTTTCCTTATCATAGAAAAGTATAATCAGCTGAAAAGATTGCCAGGGGAGACAATACAACAGTTTTCAGCCAAATTTAATCAAGTTTATTATTCAATGTCGGTTGATATAAGACCCCCTCCTAGATCTGCTCTCTTGCACTACCTGGGTGCCTTTGATCCGGAAATGGAGTTTCAGCTGAGAGAAAAGAATGTCGCAACACTTGAAGAGATGCAAAACAATGCAGTAAATGTAGAGGATCATTTGCTGATCAGAAGGGAAAGGTTGAAAGAAAAAGAGATGAAAAATGTGGATCCAGAGAAAACTACACCTTTAGAGGAAAAGCTTGACATTTTGGTGAGTGCAGTAGAAGAGATGGTGAGGAAAATGACCGCAAAAGATGAAAATGACATTCATGAACAAGTGGCTAATCCAAAACATTTTGTTTCTTATCTTGGTAGTCGTAAGGATTGTTTTGTAGATCATCTTGGAGAAGAAAGACCTGTTGATATGACATGTATATTTTACGACGTGTTTTACATTGACGATTTGCCTCAGTTTGATCAGTATGATGATGATGATTATGCTCTCCAAACAGAAGCTAATCTTGCAGACAAATCAGAAGCTAGTTTGTGGGATGAGGAAGTTCGCTTATAGCAGCTCGAGTACAGGGATCAACCGATGCATATCAGCTATGGAAACGATGAGGAAAGTGTAGCAGATTTTGAAGTAAGTGAAGGATCTTTGCCTTTTTGCTTTGATTCTTGTCAGTTCATTAGAGATAATTTCCATGCAATCAGACATCAGCTATCGACAAATCTTGATTTGGATCCTCTTGAGGGCGATGAAAACTTTGTTCCAGACTTCTTATATTCAGAGTTCCAGCCCCCAAATGCCATTAATATTTAGGTTGCACATGAAGACATAGAAGCTGACATCTATGATCAAACGATACAAGAATATTCCTTACCTCTCTGTTTTGAATCATTTCAGTTTTTGCGAGGTAAATTGCATAGTAAATCTTCAAATGAAAATCTTGTAGGAAATCAACAATCTCTCAGTTTTAATGTTGAGGATGAGATAGATGGCAAAATTTTTGAGCAGGTCGTTAATAAGAAATCTTCCCCTGAAATGATTGATGAAATCATTTTGGATATAGAACCATATTTGTAGCCACCAAACACAATTCAAGGTCAGATTACAGATGAAGGTGAGGCAGCCGAAATACATGATTTAATGATGCAAGAGGATTTAGTACCCTTGTGTTACGAAGCATTTCAGTTTATAAGGCAGAATCTTCGTAATATCTCTAAAGAAAAAGATGAATAACCAATAGGATGTCATACAGTTTCAATAGATACATCGCAGCAGTCTCCTCAAGTTTTTGATAATCCTTCTACTCATGCGTTAGATTTTGTTTGCTGTAAAAATTCTTCTTCATCAGCTAACCATGTGACAAAAGAGAATGTTGAAAATCATCTGTTTCAAGGGTCACCTTCATTGTCTTGTTTAATAGATTGTTCATTTCATAGCCCATACCAGAGTTTGCAGCTATATGAGGAGATTGATAAAGGAGGCTTTGGTTTTGTTTGGAATCAACAACAGAGTTTGGTTCTTCACGAAATTCAGGATCCTTTTGACTACTTGCTGCAATCATCAGAGAAAGACAGTGCAGATGTGAGGAAAAGTTTGATATACAACTATGAATATTACTTGGACCAGAGTAGTAATGTGTTAATGAAATCAATGGCGATGCTTATGAAGATCCTTTTGCAGTATTTTTGAAGTCATCCAGCCAATTCATGCTTTGCAAGTTTGTCAGCAGTGAACTTGATTCCAAGTTTCCATGGGAGCTGCCTTTCGATTCTTCCCTTTTTCAGCGCATCAGAAAGCATTTGGGAAGAAATCAAATATCAGCCATAATGCTTACCTAGTTGCATTGGTTGTTCCATCTCACTTGACCGGGTGGTGGAAAGAGTAATTAGGGTAGGTTTGCTGAATAAGCTCAAATATGAGCATCTTTCTAGCTTGTTAGAGTCAATTTTTTTAGTCATTTCAGTTTGCATTGAATCAGTTTGAGTCAAGTTTCATTCAATAAGTTGAGTCATGTTGGTTTGTCAAAATAAGGGACTTCATAGCCCAATGGACGAAGGCACAATCTGCTCTCCCAAAGATCTATAGTTCTTGGCACCTCCAAGGAGCTGGAGCTACCATCCCTATTGGAGCAAATGTTAGAGTTAGTCTTGTCAGTCCTTCGTCAGAGATCAAAAATATTTTTTCATTTCATTTTTAGGAGTCCCGCTCCATTCACTCAGCTGCATTCCGCTAGAGACATGCCATAATCTGACAGAAGGGTCTTGTCAGTTCATTCTCCTCATGTCTTGCACCTACTGGCTTAGGTCTTTTCATCAATGTTTATTAAAGTCCATGACAGTCAATGTTTCATCTTTTAATGGACAAGAGTCAACTTGGTCATTAGGTCTAGGGTTTTCAAATTGTTGTTCTCAAAGTGCTTCAATAATACTTGCAGGCCAGAGGAAGGTTCAATAACTCACTCAAATGATGTTTCTGAGCCAGAAAAGATACATTTTGGAAACCTAAGAGAGGTTTTTGTCTACAATAGGCCAAAGAAGAAAAACCTCCTTCACTTTTTATACAGGTGTCATGGTTTTAGAGAAATGTCAAAAATACAATTGCCTCAGGAGAATTGATGCACCTCTAAAGTGACCTTTGGAAAATCAAGCTTTCTCCTAGCTTGGTTAGCCAAACGAATTGCTTGATGAGTAAAATGATAACTAGACACAAATATATTTCCAATGAGCTATGATGATCTCAATTTGGAGTTGAGGAACACCTTCAAAAGTGGACTGCAACAGCACTCTGCCTTGAGGCAGCCTCATCTGGCACTTTTGACTAGTCTTGGGAGATTTGATTTTTAACAGGGAAAATGAACTAAAAATTGAAACATTCCAAATTTTTTGGAAATTAAACTCAAATATCTTTCCAACGAGCTATCCTGCACCCAATTTGGACACCAGGAAGGCCTCCAAACGGGTCCTGCAAAAAGGCGCGGTGCATATAGCTTTGGGCACGACACTTAGGATTGGGAACTCCAAATCAAGAATAGTTTGCATTTTTGGATTCAACATGAAAAATAACAACTTATGGTACATGGCCAAGAAATTTGGAGCATTTTTGGGGCATTTTTGGTGATTTGACAAGTTTTTGTGCACAAAACAGGGTTTTTCTCTTAGGATTGGTAGCTCCAAATCAAGAATGGTTTGCATTTTTGGATTCAGCATGAAAAATCATGCCTGCTAGTGCATGGACAAGAAGTTTGGGCAAGTTTTGAGTCTCGAGGAGGTCAAAAACACTCAAAAAATGACCTCTCTGCCCTTATTTTGACACACAAGAAGCAGTCTTGGAAGAATGAAGTTTTGGAAGGGAAAATGAGAACCAAATTCAGAAATTCCACTTGGGTTGCAAAGTAGACAGGCCAGGCTTTCCAACAAGCACACTTGGGCACAATTTGGACTCCTGTAGGTACCTCAAAACAGCCTCCAAAGTGGCACGGCGCATATAGATTTGGGCGTGGCGCATATAAAGAAAAAAGCCAAAATTACTTCTGCTTCGCAACATTTCGATTCGCGACTTTCTCCAAGTGGGCCCGCTCATCTACACTACACTTTTTTTAGCACCTAAGCTAAAATTTAAAGTATTTCCACTAAAGGTTGGCTTCTATCCAAGTGGCAAAGGAAGGCGAGTAATCACCCAAGCCATTTGTCATTTTTGTAACGCTGCACCTGTAACTAATGGTTGGCTTTCCACTTCCACTTTGTAATGATTCGAAAAACTCCCCAACTCTTGGTCGTTCTATTTCCTCATGGCATAGTCGATTTATTGTATGCAAACTATTTGCAAAGGATTGGTTGGTTGTAATTTCTGGGAGACTGTGGGAGAGAAACTCAGTTCTTCATTGTATATTTTGACAGAGAATTAATGAAAGGCAATGGCTCTAGTTCATGAGATTCATGTGGTGTGAGTGTAGCATATATGTTCTCTTTATGTTTCATATGTATTTTGTTATGTTTCACAGTTCATTCATATTCATTTCCAATGAAGTTTTCTAAGTAAGATAAGGTAGAATTCATGTTTAATGCTTTGCCTGTGGGAAAGTTTCGCGTTTTGTGTTCTTCTTCTGTTGAAAAGGATTCATGTGTTTATGCTCTTTTCACCCTCCTAAACAATATTTCCATTCCGCATTATTTCAAATTTAATTGCTAGACTTTCCATCTGTCTTGCCTCACAAAGTAATATGTGCCTTTGTGTTAAATTCTCTGCTCATACTGTTCGTTGGTACCATACATCCCAGAAACTTAGTCATTTATAAAAAAATGTTTTTGGTTTCCATATCTATTTACTAGCCTAGAATCAATATTCATTTTAAGTCATCTTAGACCATATTGTTTATTCTTCACTGAGTGTGACCCGGAGAGACCCCTCTCCTGTTCTGGTAAGGCTAGCTACCAGACTGAGCGTGGTTTGTGGTTACCCTGAATTTTGCCTTCCTTCAGCCTAAGGCAGATTTAGGTGCTAACACAGATCACATGTACCCCACCCATCTCCATTCTCTGTGATAATACAAGTTCCATTAGTGTTTCAAAGAATCTAGTCATGCACTCCAAGACCAAGCACATACCCATCAAATACCATTTTCTATGTGAAAAAGTGCTTTAACAAAAGGTAAAATTGGAGTATATTCCCTCCAAAGAATAGGTTGTTGATATATTCACTAAACCACTGCCTAGAGAGACAGAATATCTCAGACAAAAGCTGGGAGTAGTTGCTGCATCATCCTGCTGTTAAATCCAACTTTTTCAGAGAAAGGATATTATACACGTGTTTCATGAAGTATAGTCGCATACACACGTGGGTTTCTATGGGTAAAGAAGCGCATATGTGTTTTAGACAAGAAAAACAATGAGGTGGGATCCGATATGGGTGCTATGAGCGATATTGATGATTAATGTCTATATGCTCTGTTCATTAATTTTATCTAACTAACAAAGATGCCTTGATCATTAACATATTAACAATGCACAGGTACCACAGGTTTAGGGGGAGCATTAACCTTCACATACACTCAACATTGTTGGCATTACGTTTGTTGAGTCCAACTATTTATACCATTCGTTACTCAAGTCATGTGAAAGTCTAGGAAGTGATATTTCTTCTCATACATTTGAATGAGTCCTCTTGGACAAATGATGTAATTTGAATCCCCACTTTACATGGAATGGATGATGTAATATTTCTTGTTTCTATCATGTATAAACAATTGGTGTATCCCCACTTGGTTGGGTGGATGAGTCAAATTTGGTATATCCCCACTCGGTTGGGAGATGGATGTATGTATGAGTCATTGGTGATAGGAAGGTCATTGTCACATAGTTGAGTTATAGAGTCATGTTATTCTTTTAGAAAATATTTTTTTTGTAGACTCTACTCAAGAAGAGCATGGACGGTTTCAGTACATCTCAACATGTACAAAAAGGGAAGTTCAATAAGAGAATTTAGCTTGTACTCAGGGGGAGCATGACCAACATAATGTATGTCAAAGGGAGAAATTATCTTGGTCCACCCTTTTCCCTTGATGTCAAAGGGGGAGAGTAACTTTGTGTTGTTGTTACCATCAAGTCCAAAGGGGGAGATTGTTGGCAATATGATACAGGTGTTGTCCTTAATGGAAACTCACTCAGATGAAAGATCACGGTTCAGCATGTCAACAATGAAGAATTATAGATCAAACTACAAAGAATGAATAAAGAGAGGTTTACATAGGTTCACCTTGACCAAGCTACGTATACATGTAGGTTCACTGAACACAAGTAGCGTATACATACACATGCACTTTCACAGAAGGAAAAGTGTGTATATGTTGGAAAACTAAGTTTTTGGTTTGAGGTATTTGGTCCAAGGTATTTTGATTTATGGTATTGCTCCAAGGTATTTGGTCCAAGGTATTGACCTTAGGTACTTTGGTTCAAGGTATTGGTCCTAAATGGTTTTGATCCACAGTATTGAGAAAGGCCTAAAACTATATAAGGAGGAGAAGATCATTAGCCAAAATGTGCAAGTATCGAATATCTGATGAAGTGTGAGATCTAGTATGCAGGTTATTGGCTTATGGTGCTTTGCTTGATTTGAACCAAGGATGAACCTTAGCGGTTGATGAGGGATAATATCTAATGATGGATCGGGATCTTAAGACTTGAAATGAATTATCATTATATGGTTTGATCATGTATAATCTAGATTTGAATACTGACGCATGTGTTACTCCGTAAATATTATGATCTGGGTATAACTGAGGTCTGGAATAGCTACAAAATTATGAATTAATATTTATAGATGTGTACATTGGTTGGCTTTGATAAAATCGCATATACACACTAGTTCGACACATGGAAGTATCATATACTTATGAAGTATGTTTTAGTTGTTTCTGTTTGCTATTACAGAGTTTTGGGTTCTGCTTTAGGTTCTGGTGATTGTATTCTAGTGACAGTGTTCTGAATGATCAGATTCAGGTTATGATGATTGAGTTTCAGTGATTGGTTGATGCAGATGTACTTGAGATGAGGTTGTTGATGGGTCTAGTATGAAAATTGAATGAAACGTGGCCTTGAGATTGTGGTGTTGTGTTCCAGGAGTATCTAGTCTAAAAATTCATGAAACGTGGTCCCTGGTAGAAGAGTGGAGTTTTTTGTAGGTTGGCACCTACGTACTAGTAAACATATTGGCTAGTACAAGAGCTAGGGGGTTGTAGCTCTCTTCTAGTAGTAGCTGGAGAATGAGAGAAGGTTATAGCCTTTTGCAGGTGGGTGCCTACGTATTGGTATGAGTCTGCACCAGTACAAGATTGTAAACAGATTTTCTTATTATTAGAAGAAGACAAAGATGACAGCATTAGGTGGTTTTTACCCACATTGGATTTCCACCTTATATCTTGGTGTTCTTGTGTGTTGCTTATGTGTGATGCTTTATTTTTCTTTGACTGCAGTGTCTAATAAATCCCTTATATATTGGTTAAAGTTCAATACATGATAAACTGTCTAAATCAAAAGTTCTCTGCATATACGTTGGTTGCTTTAAGTACAGTCGTGTGTACACACTAGTTCACTTAGCTGAAGTAGCGTATATAAACCTATTTGGGAAATTAAATTATTGATCTGATAATATTGATTCACCCCCCTCTCAGTATTATTTCCAACACATGATACCACAACAGAGTTGCTGCAACAGTTTGAGCAATAATATATGCAGATGCTGGCAAGTGTCCAAAAGGATCTGCGCGAGCTATAGATCTAGACTAGTAGGATTCAAGTGAGTGTTGGGTAAGTGAGCCTGGTGCAAGGAAGTGAAACAATAGAAGAATTGGAATGGTCTTTGGACCTCAGAGTGATACCTTTACCAGAAGGGTCTATTCATGTGGAGTTAGAGGAGGACTACGTTGTGCTAGGTACCTTGAAGGAAATGGGAGTCAACTTGGTCACGCTGCCACTTCCAACCTTCCATGCATTGCATTAGGGGGTTTTACATGAGTTAAGGATTAAAAAGCAGTGTGGCCTCACATCATCAATAAGTTTAAGGTAAGTAATGAGAATATGTTCATGGAGAAAGCTCGAGCACTGAAGGAAAAGGAGGAGTTGCAAACACGAAGATAGATCCTGGATATAGAAACAGAGCATGCCTACAAATCAGTTATGGATTTGAACATCCTAGAGGATGCCGCAACTACAAAAAAATAAAGGAAATTGGCTGTTGCGGTAGGCGCATCAAAGGACAAGATTGGCAGGGTTACTTTTGATTTCCAAATGAAGATATTAGAGTTGCGGTTAAAGTTCCATCCAACAAGTCCGCCAAAGGTTTGGGAGCAATGCAGAGTAACAATAAAGGAGAACATGAACACATTGGATATTATAGTCACACATTATGTAATGATGTTCGACCCAATAATGGAGTTGTGGAAAAACTTGTAGGAGGATCTGAACTTGTAAAGGCTGAACAAAAATGTCAAAGAGACACAACACAAGTATGATGAGGTCTGAGTAACTATGCGCACTTTCATGCTAGTGCAACGCCTTGTGAAGTTACAGGAGGGAAAGTAGCTACAAGCACAGATAAAAGAATTAAAAATAAAAGAGGCCCTTCTAAAGGCCAGATTACAACCATGGCTAGAGGAAACCTACCAACTTACTCTGTCACTCAAGGAAAAACTAAAGGTGCTACAACAAACATAGAGGATAATGCACCTAGTAGTGGAAGGCCCGACAACGAAGAAGTTAGTAGAAGAAATGCAATAGGCTGTGGCGTAGAGCACTACTGAAGTTGTAGTATTACATGTCGAGTTAGGTGGTCTTTGCAGTAAGATCAAGGTGCCAATTGAGTGACTCGAGGGTGAGTCACGATATTTGTGTTGGTGGCCTGTTGGGATAGGGTCCCTAGGGTTAGTTAACCCAAATTTTGTATAATTTTTGTAAAATATGTAAAGTCTCTGGGAAATATGGATGTGGAGCGCGTAGGTAGATAGGAGTCAAAGGGGTTTAGCCCCTTGTTTGGATAAGTAATTAGGTGGTATCGGGAAATCTAGTGTCCATGCAGAGCTGCTAGTCCTACTAAGATGGGTAGCTATCTTAGAAACAAACAAACTAAAGTTACTTTCGTTTTCCTTTATGAGAAGTAGATAGGAGAGGAGAAAAGAATACCAACCTCAATATTTCGCTTGGTTCCTTGCTTGTTCCTTCTCCCCTCTGACGGATCTTTGCCGCTCCTTCCTTGATTACTCCGCTTCAAAGAGTACCTGTAAAATCAAAGCAGCATAATACCTTCCAAGTACAAAGATCTAAAATCATAAACAATATAGGACCAGATATATATTGACCACACAAATGCATATATCATCAAACATACAAGAATGTGGAGGAAAACTTGAATAGCTTTATTGATATAAAGATTAGAAGAGAGGATTACAACCCATTGATATGACCCAGCGTCATCCTCCCAGCATGAAAGCCCTTCTTCACCTCATGAAAAGATTATATCACCCAACACTATGATGTTCCACCACGAAACCAACAACACTTACAAGATGCAAAATTCTAGCCTCTCGATCTCTGGGATGAGGGATCCATATATAGATGATTGCAGGGGGGTGAGTCAACTTCTGGGATTTTGATTAGTGTCTTCTCTCTGATAGTTCTTTGTTCAATTTGGAGATTCATGATCTCTTACTCATCCTTGGGAGAATTCAGAGAGCCAAGTATCACAGGAGAAGTTTCTGGAAGATTCCATGATCATCCACCTTGCAAACTGTCTCTGCCATTTGTCTACTCTCACCCATCGTACCCTACAGAAGGGCTTTTCAGTATGCATTGCACTTTTTCATGTGGTAGGTGAGATGCATCGTACCCTTTGCACTGGGCAGTCTATATGGTCCAGTTTTGACCAGTTCTGAGCAGTTTTGCATGGAGAACTTTTGGGAGATGATGTAATCAGCTGACCTTGTTCCTTTAGGTTATGAAACAACACTTTTAGGGACTCAGAAGGCCTTGGTTTATGAAAATATATGATTGGGGTTGTAGTGCCCAAATATTTCTATAACAGTTTCCCCCTAAAGCATGAGGTCATAAATCTTTTGATGTCGAGTGAAATGCTTTATCATGAGGATCCGAGGTTTTTCAAACTGGAAGGTGACCTGTAATAAGATATAATACAATACATTATCTTCATAACATTTTCATGATCTA
>APFE030889500.1:5650-25384 GCA_000404065.3 Pinus taeda | reverse complement strand
GCTTTCATCTTCTATCTAATACAACCCTTATTCCTTCCAAGGTCCCAGATTAAGCAGTTGGGAACCTTAGCTTCTCTACCTAGCTACTAATCTGCCAAGATTAAACAGTTTGGACAGATTTCATTCTCTATTCCACAACATAAATTGAAAACATGGCATGATCCAGTTTAGATTGTTGGGTCATCCATAAACTTTTGTGAAAATGCAGGCCTATGTACACCTTCTTTTCTTGTAAATATGAAACCTTTGTGACAGCAAAATGGAGCATATTTGGCACTTACATTTGCCAATCATGAAATATGAAACCTATTGGTATAGGTATCCAACAGTCACAAAACATTTCTCTGGGAGTACCTGGACCTAGAGACCCACGGATGTAGAGGTGGGTAGATCTTATGGCTAGGCATGTTGGCCAGTCATTGATCTCACTTTCCTCCACTTTTTTTGAGTGGTTCAACCATCAGGATATGGCCTTCGTGGAATATTCATATGCTGGGATGGACTTCTGTGGTGATCTAGATTTGGTATTGCTAGTTGGGGCGCAGTGAAGTGCTATTGGTAAATTTATTTGACTACACTTTTCTTTTTAAGTTTTCACTTTTTTGTGTTTTTTTTAATTGTTACCAAGACTAAATAAACTCGTATACGAATGTAGATGTTGGATCCGTTCAACCTTTTATACGGCCTCGTGAGGTAGGTGCGCCAGTGGAGAGGGCTATCAAGAGGGCAGTTCTCAGAGATTTGGACATAGCAGAGACCTTGGCTCAGTTGCAGGATCATGTAGAGGGCTTAACCCTTAGAATTCTGGATGTCCAGATTGAGGAGTTACCCATGAGATTGCAGCATCATACCATTGGTGTATCGAGTTGCTGGATGAGACTCCTGCATATGATAGCACAGGCAGTGACCTCTTATCATTAGCATCACTAGTGTAGGATATTTTCTGCATTCATTTTTGAGTTTTTTGGGTTAGATGACCGACTTTTTCTTGGACACAAACTATTTGCAAAATCTTATATACAGTTATCTTTTTAACTTTTAGAGTTTTATTGTGGTTAAGTGATGAAATCCTGTTCAAATGATGATGTGTTCTGAAAAGTTCTTTCTTTACATATGTTGCAAATGTCTATTTAACATATAGTTTGCTAGAGAGTCAGTTAATGTATTTAAATTCTTGGAAATATGTTGATATTGAATGAATTCAAAATGTCTTTCCAAAATTCAAACTATAAGGAACATGCAATGAATAGCTGGGTTTCAGATGGAATAGATTCCAGTAAGCTATAGCATGACAAGTTGTGAATCTAGCCTAACAATGATTCGATGTATGGCATGTGAAATGGCATTGGAGAGGAGTTCAATCAACGCACTATAATCAATGATATTTTTTGTCGATTGACAAATACATATCCCTCTAAAATGCACTAACTCACTTCTTGGAGCGAAAATGGCCCATGCTGCATAAGATAAGTTCTGCGTACTATGACTAGCTCTGTCGGCATACCCAACAAATGGTTCCAAAAAGTTCGACATCTACAACAAATGTGAAGTGGATTACCTAACCAAATAAGAACTATAAAAGAAAACTAACATAGAAAAATGCAAACAAAGCATATGTACAATGAGTTTTACTACACTTAATTAAGCATAGTAATGTTTAAGATACAACCCATTTCGGGGCTGCGACAATGGAATCCCATCATAATCGACTAACTTGTAGGCTCCTTTTGTCAACACACATTTAGCAATATAAGGGCCCATCCATAATGGTTCAAACTTCCCTGCTCCTAGTTTGTCAAAATCTTGATCCTAAAGCAAGACTAGGTCACCTTTTGAGAAGACACTAGGCTTAACATTCTTGTCATATTGTGCCTTGATGTGTTTCTTATGTGTTTCATCAGCTAATGCAGTGTCACGAAGAGTTCCATCCAGATGGATTAATTCCAAGAAATGTGCTTCTTCTTCAAAGGTATCAGGTAGCAGGTCAATTGCGAGCTTGAGGGATGAGATTTCACATTGGATTGGTAAGACTGCTTCCAAACCATACACCAACTGAAAAGGCATAAATCTGGTCACATTTCTCAATGAGGTATGAACTGCCCATGGAGCTGAGTATATGACTGAATGCCAATTTTGTTTATGGACTTCACTAATTCTTTGCAACATGTTCTTAAGGACTTTGTTGATTGCCTCAACATGTTCGTTAGCTTACGGATAGTATGGAGTGAAACTATCATGTGATAGTCCTAATTTGGTAGTTAATTCAATCATCATGTGATTGCAAAAATGCTACCCATGATTTGTAACTATATCTTGTGGCACACCGAATGTGGAAACCACATGGTTAAAAAAAAAGAGATCAGTTGTTTTACCACTGTTGTTGAATGTAGGCATCACCTCGACCCATTTTCTAAAAGAGTCAATAGCGACTATAATATACCCATGCCCCCTAGTCGAGGTGGGGTTACATGTCATAAAATCAATGCCTCCTTTTTCGAATAGGCCAACATCAATGATTAGATGCAGTAGTGCAGGTGTTACTCTGGTTTTACGATAAAAAATATAACAAGCATGGAAACTTCTGACAACAATAATACAATATTTGAATATAGATGACCAGAAGTAACCAGCTCGTAGAATGTTTTATGCAGTTGTGTAACCAGATAAATGCCCGCCAAAAGCACCTGAATGACATTCATTCAAAGCTTTCTCAACCTCCTCATGAGTAAGGCACCTACGTAAGATTGTATCGACACCATGATGATAAAGCGTATCACCAATGATCGGATAATATTTGGCTTGGTATCAAAGACATCGTTGTTCACAGCGAGAGGTATTAGGCTGAAAAGCTTGGGTCTAGAGATAGACCAGTATATCTCCATACCATGGATCACTTGACAAAATTAGAAATAGAGACTCATCCAAGATTGATGCTTCTGATGTTAAATCATTGGAGGACAAGGGAAGATCGCAAAGTAGCTCAACAAAGATGAGAGATTTCTTTGATATGGATTTGATGAAATCCAAATCAAATTCCTTGAAGATAACTATACATTTATAATATTTTCCGCCCAGTAATTGACATGACAAGATGTATGTCATGGGGTTGCAATCTAATACCATGGTATTTTTGCGAAGGAGGATGTAATGACGAAATCTCTAGACAGCTTGAACAGCTACCAAGGATAACTTTTCAATATATGAATATTTTCTTTCTATATCATTAAGATTGTGACTGAAATAATATATATGATGTTCAATTCCACTTTCCTCTTGCACTAAAACCATACCAATGGTTGTATCTGCAGTGGCGAGATATAGGCAAAAGTCTTCTTGATAGTTTGGGGCATACATTAATGATTCTTTAATCTAGGAATCTTTGAGAGCATCAGCCGAAGCTTGCGGAACTTGGTACTAATGGAAGGGTACCCCTTTCTTCAATAGATGCATATAACCTTTAGCTAATTTAGCATAGTTTGGAATGAACCTCCTCAGAAAGTTTGCCTTCCCTTGAAGTCTCTGTATCTGTAACAAATTTGAAGGTGGAGGCACGTCAATAATTTCCTGAACCTTTATGACATCGAGTCAAATTTTGTCTTTCAAAACTACAAATCTGGGCAATCGACCAAAGCCAACACAAAACACAAACTTGTGCGGATTGAGTCATATTTTGTAGTGTCGGCAGTATAAAAATATTTCTGTCAAATGTTGCGAGTCATTAGTCCATTTTCGCGAATGAGTAAGCAGATCATCAAGATAGGGTTGAACAATATGTTTGATGTCATGGAAGGCATAATTCATCACCCTCTGAAATGTAGCCCTTGCATTCTTCAAACCAAAGGATAACTTTCGATATGCGAATGTGCCCCATAGAAATATAAAGGTAGTTTTTGATTGGTCATGTGGGTGGATATTGATTTGATTGTAACTAGAAGATCCATCCATGAATGAAAATATTTCACATCTGGCACATTCGTCAATAATCTGGTCGATAAAAGATGTAGGATATTTGTCCTTTGGACATGCTTGGCTTACATCCCTATCATCGATGCACACTCAGATTGCTCCTTGTTTTTTCATCACTGGAACAATATTAGATACCCAATTGGTAAGAGGTATAGGGAAAATGAAGCCAGCACGTACAAATTTTTCAACCTATCCTTTAATGGCAATGAATTCCTTATGATGAATAGTTCGAAGCCATTGTCATACTGGTTTGACATTAGGAAACATTTTAATATCATGTTAAACAATTCTTGAGTCAATTACTGGTGTTTCCTCATAAGACCACGCAAAGACATCTTGAAATTCATGGAAAAGAGCATAATAATTATCTAGTTCCAATGGAGAACAAGATTTGCCAACATGAATATTTTCTACAATGTTGGGCTTGGTTGAAATGTTTATAGAAATTGTTTATTCTACATTAGACAGATTATGCTCAGACTCTACAGTATTTACAGAATTCGATAAGAAATCAACGATTGATGGGTGATTGAGTTCGTTTGAATAATCTTCATTGTCATCTCGAACATGGGAACAAGGATGATAATATTCCCACGGTGTCTCTCCTATCATCATTGATTTGAAGATTCCTTCATTCGTAAAATGCATACGTGAAAAAGAATCTGAAGAGGTGCCATATTCTAAAGACCTATCTACCCATGCAATTGTTGAGTACAGATTAGGGTTTGTCGCACAAGCCAAATAGATTGATTGCTATAATGATTCAATGGGGCTTGGCGGCAGTGCCTCACCATAATAATCACTTTCAAAATAGTTGGAATTCTTCTTAAATTCAGATGATGTAGAAGAAATCATGTTGCAGGTCTCCACTCTTGCCACTTACGCGAAACTAGATGGTGATGGGAGTGAAAAAGTGCCCATTAGGGAAGGATCCTTTAGGAGACCTACTCCAACATTTTGAAGCGATTGTGGGTTTCCGTATATCAATGGAATGCTTCCTGTATCTTGTGAACTATTAGTAAATAAATCTAGTTGATCAATGACTGTGATTCCACCCTTGAAGGGAAATGCAATCATTCGAAAGTATGTAGAAACAATAGCAGCCATAACATATACATAAGGCCTTCCTAGTAAGATGGTGTAGTCAAGGAGTCCGTCAATGACCTAAACCTTAACATTCACTATTTTCCCCCCTAGTTCAACTTGTAGGTTACTCAAAATCCCATACAGCATGTATGTTCTTCCATCGAAAACTTTTAATGTATTTGGTGATCATGAGAAGGGCAGTGAACCAAGAGTTTTTCAGCAGCTTATAGACATAATGCAAGTAGACACCCCCTCATCAATAATAGTTCAGTGAACATTTTTATTGAGAGCTTTTACTTGTACGAGGAAAGCTAATTGCGCTAATAACTGTGGTGTATATCATGTATGGTTAAAAACCACAAGATTAGAATCCATAGGATCTATTCCACCTATTGCTAACAATAAAGCTTGTTTCAGGGAGTGATAGTTTTGCAACACCTCAAATGTCGACATAGTGGAAGGTGATTGAGCAAGATCTTCCACTATATTATAGTTTTGAGCTACTCGAGCACAAGGATTGAATGTTGATTTGTGTACAACTCCCTTTGGTGCCTTTATTGTTAATTTAGGTACAATTGGTGGTGTTAGCGCTCAAATATACCTTAGGCTGAAATAAGGTAAGACTCAAGGCCACATCAAACCACGCTCACCCTCATAGCTAGCCCTACGAGCACAGGAGAGGGCTCTCTCTGGGTCAAACTCGGCAAAAGATAATCAAAGATGCTCGAGATGATCGAATTGATGACTGATTTTAGGATAGGTATGAAGTACAAAGAGTTTAGAATTGATTTTTAATGATTTTTTTTAATTCAAGGGAAAGGCAAATTTGGGTGCGGGGATGAGCCACCGTTTTTGCAGAGGTCTACTTGGGGCAAGATAGGTGATTGTTTTGATGCCTTAAAGCAAGTGAGATGGGTAGATCAGACTGGTGAGGATCTAAGGAGAGCAAGGAAGTCTCAAGGATTCTCCTTAAACTGAAGAAAACATACAAAATTAAACAAATTTAAAGGCAGAGCATAGCAAGTTCATGGATTCTACCTTAACACTTCATTTGTTTAATTGCAGAAGATTAAAAAAGGAAAGTGGTACACATACACAACTTACAAGTACTGAGAGAAACACACCATCAACACATAAATCTACATGAATCCCAAATAGTGCTGCAAAACCCTGGTCTTTCCTTTGCCAAAATGCAAATAAGATATGTACAATATAGTGTCAAGCTATTCCCAAGAGTCCAACCCTGAAAATGACTAAGAAAATAAATAATATAGGCAAGCTAACACATTCCATTGCCTCTAGGGGTCGAGCTCATCATCCTAGGAGCTGTTTCAACCAATTCTAAACGAAGCACTACAATCTAGGCAGTCAAAATAACTTGCCTCTATAAGCTAGGAAACCAATCCATTCATTACATTTTTTCTATTTTATGAATGAATCATCTAGAATAGGTAAATAAGTTTCATAAAAACATAAATATCCAATAATTACATCAAGGAGGGTGAAAAATCCCATCACAAGTCAAAACAGGTGAAACTAGCTTGATTCGCTGAGCTGAGGAGGAAAACTGTGTCAAAATACCCTGTGTGCCGCGCGCCTTTCCAGCTACTTTTGGGGCACTTACCGGCATCAAACTTGAGCTCAGGTTGGCGTGTTAGAAATTCCTGGATGTCTACTTTCCAACCCAAGTGGAAGTTTCCAATTTGGTCTCCATTTGACCCTCCAAAAGTGGATTCTCCCAGAAGTACTTCCTGCTGGTGCAAAAAGTGGCAGAAAGGTGATTTTCATGATGTTTTTTGAGCTTTTGATCACCCAAAACTTGATGAAATGTCTTGGAAATTTATAAGCATGTGTATTTCATCATGAAAAATCCAAAAATGTAATCCACCTGTGATTTGGACCTCCGCATCTTGTGGGTCGCGTGCTGAGCGCGACGCATAGAGCCCAAAAACCTATTTCGCAAGCCAAAAATTTTGAAAGGACAAAATTTTCTCCAAATTTGCCCAAAATTGGAGTGAACACCCTCCATCATGTACCATGCTCAACTAGTGAAGCCTCGGCCAAGACTCGAAGTGGATCAGGCCTTTTGCATTGTTTTTGTGCTTTGCTCAAACGCCTCTTGTGGATCTTCATTCTCGCTTTGTAAACATGCATGCGAGCCCAATAATGAGTCTTCATGTGGCGAAGCATGTCCTTGTCCCTGTTTGCCTTTTCCAACAACTTTTCCAAGTGAGTGTTCACACGGATGAGCATTGATTCCCGATCAATAGGTGTCAAATCACCGGGTCTCCTACGAGCCAATTCCCGGTCTTCTCGAATCTTGCGCAGGTCATAAAGTTCATGCTCATCTTCCAACTACTTGTTGGGCTGCTCTAAGTAGTTGATCACCCATTTATCCATCTGCAATTTCTTTTGCAACGACTCATTCTCGGCCCTTTGCTCTCGGATAATCTCCTTGAGCTCTGAGTTGGGCGAACTAGCATCAACATCAATGACACCGATATCCTGAACTCCTGAAGGACCCTCATCAACCATGGGTCTCTTGCCCCTATCCTGACTCTGTACCTCTGCCAAAGATGGAAGCAATACCCCTTCCACATGATGTGGAGATAATACTCACTCTGTTGATGACGTCAACGAGACCCCTTCCACCCCGGGTTGAGATAGTACTCGTCGTGCAGCTGCAAATAAGGCCCTGGGGCCTTTCTTATATGTCACAGATGCTGGTGCATCAACATGCTCGGTCTCATGAATGTAAAACTACTGTGAAGGCCCTCCCTCATCATGAACGATCTCTAGAGGAGGCTGTAGTGCGGAAAATAAATCACGGGAGATGAAATCCTCCCAAGCAATACCCTGATGTGCCAACTGATGCATCACTATGATTTTGATCAATGCATAGTGATATATTCTCCTGTGCTGATGTGTCGGGGTCTTCCTCTGTACTAAAGGTATCATCCTCTCTATGTTTCGGCACATGAAAAACAGAATGCTCATCATACGTACCCGTGTGAAATGCATCAACAAACGTACATGGTACACATAGAGACGTGAGAATCTGCCCTCACAACTAAAATACTAAATGATGAGTTTCATCAATGGTGCAAACTCATCTTTCAGGTATCTGAAAGGAAAGGCTGCACTCAAGTGTCTGATATATGCGGGCTTGACATATGGCTCATAATAATACCTGTCCAACATCTAGCGTTTACTCCATTCCATCCCCACATTTGGTATCCCGGTGGCCTGAGAAATAGTGTCAGGTGACAAAGTGAAATCCACTCCGGCAAGGTTTACATGACCATCCTGTAAGATAAGGACAAATAGACGGACCAGTTCCTGATGATGTTGAGTTTGTGAGATCATCTCACAATATTGGTAACATGTTTGGCGCCGAAAACAATCCATTGAAAGCGGGCAAGCTTGCAATTGAGCCAAAGAGGTAGGCTCCTCCCTAACATGATGTCCACTCTTGCCACCTTTGTGATACCTCCGTGGCACATTAGGCACATTGACCTCTGGTGTAGAGTCACTATCATAATCCTGCTCATATATTGAATCAGTATCTGACATGTTCTTTAACAACAAGGTAGCTGGAATATATATATTTGCTGATATAAAACTGTGTGCCAAAACTTGATTGTTTGACTTTTTGTCTTGTTATCAAAATGTTGTAACCAAGGGGACATAAATGGTGGGAATTGTTAGGAAAAGGGAAGCATTAAGGAAATGGGAACAATGGAAATAAAATAAGGAAATTAGGGAACTGAAAGGGCATGGAATTTTTTTAGGGTTTTGAAATAAAGTAGGGATGATATTGTTGTAGTAGAAGGGAGAATTTAGGATTTTGAGAGAGGAAGATGTAGGGTTTAATGAGGAATAATTGGGAAAAATAGTTGGGGAATATAGGAAATGGGAGACAAGGGAAAAAGAAGCCTTGGCAACAATGATTTGTAAAAACCCGACAGCAAACTTTGCACCTGAATCCTTATAGCAATTTGATGAACATGGAGGGTTTTGTACACTTGGTTTTCATGAAAAATATATGCTAAATTCTTCATATACACCATCAAACAACAAAATCAAGTCATGGTTGTAGGCCTACCTGTGAATTTATGCTTGAGGAGAGGTGATTTGAGTGATTTCTTGGTGAATTGCAGGCATAAACCCTATGCGCCGCGCGCTTTACCCAATGCGCCGTGCGCCCTGGAGCTTACCCAAAGTACTCTCAAACTTGCACAAACTTGCAAAATCGCCCTTGAATGATGCTCTTAGCTCTCAAAATTTGGAATAGGTTGCAAATGAGGAGAAATGACTTGATATAGCATCCATTTTAATTTTTTCTCAATGAAAACCGAGTTTTCTTATGTTTGGTTGTTGACACTTTTTCAAAATTAATAGGCTCTGACCTTTATGGTTTCCTTCATAAAATAGGTTGAAATGATGATCTTCTCTGATAATGTTTTGCAGGGATGGCTCTAATATGCTTCAGCAAAGGAGACCAGGGATGCACTTGAACAACTGAAGAACTGAAAATTTTGACAATTTTTACAAAAATGAGGTGGCGAATTGTCTTCAAAACAGAGTTTTGAAGAGAAGTCCTTATTCAGCTATACAATGGTGAGAATTATTGAAGTGATGATCTATCAAAGACATCCCTCTGCCCTGCTGGTGCTCTAAGACTTTTCAAGACTAAATTAACTCAAACCCTAGACCTAGACCTAAAAATTTTAAATATGACTATAAATGACTTGTGAAGCTTCATGACTTAACCTGAACCAGTAGTGATATGCACGAGGGGAATGAATGACACAGACCACTCCATCAGAGTTATGGCATGCCTAATGAAATGCAACTGATGAAAACTGGTGGGACACCTACAACATGAAATGCAAAAAAAAGCTTTGATCTCTGATGGAGGGATAACTAGACTGACTCTAACATTGGCTCCAATGGGGATGGTAGCTCCTTGGAGATGCCAAGAACCGCATATCTCTGTAAGAGCTAGACAGTGCCTTCATCCATTGGGCGATGGAGTCATTATTCCAACATAAAATCTTGAGAATTGATTGAAAAAACAAAAACTGCTTTGACCAAACTAAACTTGAAGCTAAAGATTTAGACAACTGACTTGACAAACTTAGACTAACTAACTTTCATTTTCATAATTATAGCCTTCACCTCGGGCCCCAAACTAAATATGATAAGTTAGTGTACATGTGCAATAGAACAAAACTAAAATGATATGTACAATGATAATGAAGTGAGAAGAAAATATTCAAAAGTAGTATCTCTTTAACAGCCGACCATTGATCGGCCCTCCAGGATATTCATCTCCATTCATCTCTTTGAGAAGGAAAGCGTTTTGGCCGCGATATGCTGCAATCTTGTAAGGTCCCTTCCATAAATTTTCGAATTTTCCATGCTTTCCCTTGTCTTCATGACGAGCATCCCACCTCAAAACAACCTCATCTAGCTGATATGTATCCGCCTTTGCTTTCTAGTCATAAATATTTTTGATGCGATCCTGCAACTTGCAAGTGTTTTGAAATACCTCCTCCCATGTATGTTGCAAATGAATCATCTGATTAATCCTTCTCTGCATAGGATCTTCCTCATTACTCGCTTCTTGAAGCAATTTGACTACCGGGACAACAAGCGAAGTGGGAAAAACCGTGTCTGTTCCGTACAACAACTCGAAAGGAGACATTCCAATAGACTTTTTCTGACCCACCCTATCAGCCCATAGTGCATTTATCAACTTCTTGTGCCAGCCCTTTTTGCTGATTACCAACAATTTCTTAATGATATTGACCAAAGATTTATTAGATGACTCCGCCAATCCATTTCCTTGAGGGTGGTATGCGGTTGAATGTCCCAAGATAATATTGTATTTATAGAAAAAATCAATCATCCTTTTTGACTTAAACGCTTTTGCATTATCTGTGATTAACTTACTTGGACATCCAAAACGTGAAAAAATATTGGTCTCAAGAAAAGAAATAATTACCGCATTCGTAGCTTGTCGAGTAGGAATTGTTTCAATCCATTTTGTGAAGTAGTCTGTGGCCGTCAATATCCATCGATGCTATCTTGATGATGCCGGATGAATTTCACCAACAAAATCCAATCCCCATTGCTGAAAAGGTGCGTTGACTTCAATTGGTTTGAGAGGCAAAGGCTTGAGCTGCTGCTTTCCTTGGAAAATTTGGCATTCGTGACAATTTTTAAGAGCCTTATATACATCTGAAAATAATGAAGGCCAATAATATCCCTCCCTTAGAATCTTGTTTGCTGTAGTCTTCCAAAACAAATGACCCCCACAGTCCCCTCTATGAAAATATTCCACGACTCTTTTGGCTTCCTCCTCGACCAAACAATTTAATAACATTCCACCAGGATCTTTCCAAAACAATGTTGAATCTAGTATGCAAAATTTTGCAGCCTTCAATTTCAATGTTCTACTTCTGTTTCTCAACATTCCAGGAGGTGAAGACAAATGCTGAAGTACATATAAAATGTTAGCGCACCAAGGAGAGGAAAGAAACATTTCAGATACCTGAACGGATGGGTTCTCCTCATCTTCATCGGACATGGCAACAATCAAATTTATATGTAGAACTTGCAGATTCATTTCAGCCATTAGCTTGGCGAGTCCTTGACCTTTGATCAGCTTGGTGGGTTTAATATCTACATCATACTCTGGCAACGCAGCAATCCACTTACCCCTTCTACCTTCTGGATCTGCCTGTACTAAAATATCTTTAACCGCTGCGTTAGGAACATAAGCTAGAATATGTGAATGCAATATATACACACGGAAATCTTTCAAGGCCTTAACAAGTGCAAGTGCTTGCTTCTCAATGATGTTATATTTCAATTCTCCATCTCTAATAATCCAACTGAAAAAAGCAATGGGATTTTCAACACCTTCTCTCTTCTGCATTAGTACAGCTGCCAAAGTGTGCTCATAAGAAAATGAGAAAAAAATAAGATCCTGAGTGTAGTCGGGGTTGATCAAAATAGGAGCTGAAGAAAGAGCTAACTTCACTAAATTAAATGATTTCACCGCCTCTTCGGTCCACTTTTCCTGACTGTCCTTCTTGAGCATGCTTGTGATCTCTCTAAGATGCTCTGCTAGATTTGGAATGAAGCGACGTAGAAAATTCAGTTTACCATTGAAGGACTGAATTTCTTTCTTGTTCCGGGGCTATTCAATTTGCTGAATGGCTTCAACACGTGTGGGATCAACACGGATGCCGTCTTTATATATGATGTGGCCAAGAAGTTTTCCCTCATCCATGGAAAAAAGACTCTTTTTCGGATTCAGCGATATGCCATATTTTCTGCACTTTTGGAAAACAATTTTCAAATGATACAAATGTTCCTCATCAGAATTTGAAAACACGGTTAAGTCATCAAGATAAACAACTAAAAATACATCTTTCTCATTGGTGAAAGCTACGTCCATTGCACGCTGAAAGGTGGCTCCTACATTTTTCAAACCAAAAGGCATCTTTGCATAATGAAATGTTCCCCATGGAGTGGTGAACGCTGTCTTGTCATGGTCATCTTCATGCACTAAAATCTGATTGTATCCTGAATAACCATCGAGTAGTGACATCCTTGATGCTCCAACTACTCACTGCAATATATGATCCATTTTGGGCAGCGGATAATTGTCTTTTAGGGACACCTTATTCAAATTTATGAAGTCAATGCATAAACAGATCTCACTTGTCTTCTTCCTTACGGGCACCAAGTTTGATATCCAATCTGAAAATCAGATAGGCACAATGATTCCTGACTTATACAATCTATTTACCTCTTTCTCAATTGATGGTAGCAGCTTCCGATTGATTCTCCTCAACTTTTGACGAAAAGGCTTTTGATTTGGCTTAATAGGAATAGTATGCTGAATGATATTTGTGTCATATGTTTTAAGATCTGAGTAATCCCAGGAAAAAACATCAAAATAAAGACAACAATTTCATATATTCAACTTTTACCTTTGGCGACAATGACCTTGATAGCTTAACCATCTTGATATTCTCAATCCCAATGTTTACCTCTTCAATACCCTTTTCAGTTGGTCTCAATGTCGGTTTGCGGGCCACATCATCTTGGTTAAACAACTCCTCTAAAGGAATCAATCCCTTAGGAATAATGTTGTCCTGAAGTTGCAGCACGTCCATTTGATTTACTTGTATATTGTCAATACCATCATCATTTTCAGTATCTATTGAGGAATCCTTGAACCTACCCTTATTTTGGAGAAACTCATTTATCTCTTCATCATCTTGAAAAAATTGCCAACATCGCTGATTGTCTGGAATGGTGGGACAATGCTTCACATGAATCTCAAATTTGTTGCTAGAATTCATCAGAATTTTTAAATTTCTTGCTGCCTTAGCAAGTCCATCAGCAACACCATTTTGTATGCGAGGCACACATGTCAAGGTATGATCAGAAAACAACTTCAAAATATCTAAGACTGCATTTCGATATGCCCTCATGTGAGGATGTTTGGCCTGAAACTCACCCTTAACTTGCTTTATCACCAACTCGGAATCACCATAGACCACAATCTTCTTTGCTTTCAGCTTTCTAACAATTTTTAGGCCAGCAATGAGAGCCTCATATTCCACCTCATTATTTGAACAATCAAATGCTAGTTTATACGAACACACTCTCACCTTGCTTGGAACTTTATCTCGAGCAGAAAAAGGACTTCGAATCCACACACCAATACCAGCACCATCACTACCTACTGCACCATCGAAATCCATGGTCCAAAGACCATCTTCATCCTCCTCCAAGTGCTGAAATTGTACTACCTCTGATTTTTCTATTTGTTGCCCCTTATCTTTATCTGTTTGCTCCATGGTAGCTTGCTTTTCTCCTCTTTCCTTTTGTAGAACTTCTCTGAAATTTTCAGTGATCTCTGGTATATCTTCTTCCTGAACTAACTGACTATCTAGATCATTAAAACTATCAGCAAATAAAACAAACGAATCCAAATCTGTATGTACATAATTTACAGGATGATTGATTGGCTTCTCTTTGCTAGTTATCATGTATTTCATCTTTTTCTCTCGATATAGCTTTCTCATTTGACCAAAGACTGGAATTGTGGCATAAGAAAAGTCTAATTGTAGAGTACCCTTCAACTTAGCTCCCCAGGATCTCGAAAGTAGCATACCAAAACGTGGAGGAATGTCCGCCACCACCACATCCATCAAGACATTCTTTGCTGGGATTTGGTCTAAGCTAACAACCAAATCTTTGATGAGCCCGATACATCTCACACGACTGGAATCAAATGAATACAAATCATGATATTTTCTGGTAATGTCTAACCCCAGCTTCTCCATGATCGCCTTTGGCATCAAATTGTGCGAAGCACCCGAATCGAACATGGTATTATGCAAAACATATTCATGCAATCTCAAACTGATATAAAAGGGAGGAACATCACTATCAGGGGATTGACCATCCAATGCTGGTCCAAAAATCAATTCTGGCTTATCATCTTCAACATTCACTGTGTCCATCATGGGATCAAAATTCAGAATTTTAGAGACTTGACCTCGGTAGCTGTTGTTTTTCATGATTTCGGTCAAAGGAATAGATATTTTTAATTTGGAAATTTAATTTTCCAAACTAAATGCTGAAACAATTTTGACTTCTTTGACCGAAACCTCTCTCCTATCTTTGATTATAGCTGCCTGATTCGTCTTTTCTGCTGCTGATATCTTGCTAGTTGTGGGATCAATTGTCTCTTTTCCTTTCTTCGGCGGTACTGGTGAATCCGTCTTTGGTGCTGTACCTTCCTTTCTTTTCTGAATTGGATTGATAGGCACATCTCGGTTTCTCAATGAATACTACTTATGTTGAGTGGACAAGGCATTCAAATATCCTCTTTGGTAATCTTCTAAATCTGCATCATTAGCTAAGATAAAATATTCATCTTGCTGGGTGCTTGAACTTTCTCCATACTCTTCTTCTTCGGTGATGTAAATGGGCATATCATCAGGAGTAAAGAAGTGGTTTTGGTCCCCTACTACATCAGCGTCTTCATCTAAATCTTGACTCACAAAATTCTGCAAAAGAGGAGTCTTGATTGGTTGTTGGGCTGCCGGCTCTTGTACTCTTGGTTCACGCTGCTTAATTCTGTACTGAGGTTGTTGTTGGCCAGGGTAATTTGGATTACGAATCTGCGTTTCTGATTTGTCAAGGCTCATTCTTTTGAACATCTCATGAAGCCCAGGTGGTTCTGATGTAGATTCTTCCTTTATAGTCACTCTTTTCTCTTCCTTCAACCGTGCTCTCTTGTCGTTCAGATTTGCCTCAACATTGACAGCAATCTTTTGCATATCTTCTAAAGTAGGTGGATCTCTATCCCGTAATGAATAAGCCATCTCCGGATCAAAGCCATCCGGGAATTTGAGAAGAGCTTATTTTCTAGATGGTCTTAAATCATTCGGAATAGCATTATAAACTATATTGAACCTGATAATGTAGTCTTGGACAGACTCACCATGATTGCGTTTGATATTATTGTACTCGGCATTGATCTGAAGCGGATCCTTTTTGAGTTCCCAATGATCTAGAAACTGCTTCTGAAGTTCAGCCAACATAGGTATACTTCTATCTCCCAAGCCTCTAAACCATTTTCTTACCTCTCCTCCAAATGTTTGTACAAACAATCGCATAGTTACATCCTCTTCATCAATCTCATATAAATCATAGAAATTTGTCATTTTGTCTATGTGCTACTGAGTGGACACACTTTGAGGAGTGCCATCAAATAAAGGAATCTTACTTTGATAGTCTGCGGGCATATCATGCATTTGCTAAGGTAAAGAAAGAGATGAAAAACGAGCAGCCATTGCTCTAGGTGGATTTACTCTAGGTGTTGTTGGCGGAGTGCATGTCGCTACTGTATGAGGAGTATGCAGAGGTGTATGTGGAGGAGAAGCGATGTGGGATGAAGGAGGGGAATTAGCTGCAGATTCAGAATAAGCAATTATAGGTTGCACTATTCGGTCATGTGTCCCTATGATCAAAATTGTGGTATAGAAAGGCCACTGCTGATGTATTTGGTCCTCACGGAGAAAGCATGCTAAAGAACTTGAGTTAAGAAGCAGTTCCATGTAGTCTGCTATAGGATCAATAAAAACATCATGTGGGATAGCTTCTTCTGGGTCTTCTTGGTCGGATGAAACAGTTGCCTCTTTGGTAATAAGCCCTGCAACTAAATCTTCAGTCTTTGCCTTGGAAACATAATTATCCTCAATCTGTAAGTCAGAAGGTAGTACTATTTCCTCATGACTTGGGGAAGGAAGATTTTGAAAAAATGCTCCAGGATCGCGAAAATGATATGACTGGGTTTGAGATTGCAAGAATTCAATTTCATTTTCATATCTTTCAACAACTAAATCAAGAAAAAGGTTATGCGAGCCTCCTGTTGTTTTTAACAACATCAATCTGAAAAATTCTTCATCAAGCTCAAATTTTGATAAACTCTCCCTGAATACATCTAAAGCTTTATCAAATGAAAGAACTTCCACGAACCTGGTCATCCTGTCTTACTGATAATGCTTTGGAATATGGACTATTTGGTTGTAGAATTGGTTCGTTCCTCAGTGGAGTCTTGAATGAAAATGAGGTGGAGTCGCCAGGTGGATGCCTTTACTTTGGAGTGCCTGATCTCTGTCCACCATCGAAGATCAGAACTAAACAAGAAAAGCTCTGAAGAAAAGGAGCACTTTCTCCCGAAAGCGGGGTTTACAGTGATGAAAAAAATGATTCAGGTCCCGAGTGGAGTCGCCATTATGTTAACACTCAGGTTGTCCCTTGGCTCCTTAAGGGATACGGCCGAGGTAACCACAGACCAAGCTTTGGACTGCCGGTCCTAGCCTACCAGCAGTCAGAGAGGGCTCTCTCTTCGGGATTTAGCTTTGTTTAGGAAATGATTTCAGGCTAGTTATTATGCACATGGGTTTTTGTTTGAGTTTGGCGGGATGGTTGATCTACTCAGGCAGCGTTGGCATGCGAAACGCAAGAGGTTTAGAACATTGGGCATGGAGTCAAGGATGTGGACTGAAGGATGTGTTTTCTTTGGCAAAGAAGGGACTACAGAGCAGGATAGTTGCACAAGGAATAACATCAGGTTTGAATGAGGATGAAACGGATGTCAGGGAATGAAAGACAGCTAAGTAATTTTCATTCATGCTAACAGAGGGAACGTGAATGAATATCCTATAGGAGCAATTAAGAAATTCCTACAACAATATTCATATACGGAGGAAACTAGTGCAAATATGAGCCTAAGAGGAATTCATATTTATAGGCTAATTTAGAAAGAAAACATAGAAAAAAAGCAGGAATTGAGGGCAGAGCACAGCTAAGTGACATCTGAACTATTCTTTCTTCCTGCAAGTTTAGATCATGACACGGATATGATATAGCAAACATAGCAACTGTAGAAAGAGATGAGGAAAACTTATTAGTCCATGAGGAAACACAAGAATTCTGCAATCTTGTTCTTCAGCCATCAAATACACATTCAGACAGTCCAAACATACATGTTCCAGCAAGCTCTGTTTATTAAATCTCTCAGTGTGTACACAGCAAGTCTCAAAATGAGATTAACGATCAAAACATCTCTCACCCTTTGAACAACGAACAACGTTGTTTTAAATAGGCAAAATATCTATTACAAGCAGATCTCAGATCGATCTGATGGAGTCACAACTTCTACCCTAATCTGTACTGAAATAAATGCAAGGAAATATCTATCTAAGCGGCGCTGCAGGCAGCAGTATTAAAATGGAGTTTAAGTATGGGTCATTTCTTGTGATGCGCTGGCTATTTGGCCATAACTCTGTAATAACTACCCAGGAATCCTTTGTCGGTATTGTTTAGGCGGTTCCCTAAAATAATCTTTCGCCTTTTGGATTGTGGCGGTGGCTGTCCCTTCAGTTTGATGAGTTGCCCTTCAAATCCAGAAAATGCAGCTCTCACACACTCTACAGGGCTCACGTTATCTTTTTTCTTCCCTTTGATGGTGCTTACTAATGTTTGAACTGTTGCATAAGATTCCACGTCCATAAGATTGGGTACATGTACAGTTCCAGGTTCACACACACGGCCAAGATCATTTCGTAACAGGTTTACAATCATTAAATTTTCTGCTTGGTCCTTCTCACTGTGTTGCAGTTAAGATCGCAATTTCTCATCATCAATCTGCAAATTTTTTTATGCATCTGAGATTCACCAGCCACGAATCAAAATGCTTCAGCTCAAAGAGCTCAGAGGCAGTGGCGCTGATAATATATCGAGAGAGAATAAAAATAATTGCTGTAATGAACCAAAATATGATGAATGAAAAGAAATAACTTTGGCGCCTTGTGATTGCAACCTGAGATTTTTCTAATCACTGAAAAGAACTCAAGTGGACATTCAGAAAGAAGCAATGAAGTTGCAATCATCTGTCCACCTATAAATATGGATATATACACACAAAGGGAACTTTCCCAAATGCAATGTTAAATCTAGTAGGCTGCAGCAAAGCAAAAATGGAATGATGTGTTACTTATCATAAGAGTCACTTGCTTTTCTTTGCCGCCAGTCTTTGAGAGAAATCATCATCCTTTTCGTTGTTTCCACTGTTGGATCCACTTGCTTCTTTTGCCTCACGACCCCTGTTTCCATGAGATTTAATTAGGATGCATTTATCCCTCGTCCATTGTGTGCAACCTCACCAAAATCCCATCCTTCTCCATACATGTAAATCTTAGTGCCATCCGCGCCATTTTTCTTAGTTGATAACCTATCAAGTGCATTTCTTGCGCTAACCATGGTAATCAGATGTCCCATAAGGTCAAACCGAAATCCATCAACCTTATACTCTGTTGCCCAGAGAAGAAGATCATCAATTATCAATCGATTTACCATGTAATGCTCACTAGCGGTGTTGTTCACACATGTACTGTTTTCCACAAGCCCATCTGTGTTTCTTCGCAAATAATAGCCAGGAACAACCTTGTCAAGGATAGAGTCCTTATCATTTGGTCCACTTGCATGCAAATGGTTGTAGACAACATCCACTATAACCCGTAGACCAATACTGTTTAGAGCCTGAACCATTGTTATTAGAATAAAGTGTTGGGTTGTGTTATATTCTTTCCACGACTAACCTACGTAGTGAACCGGGGGGTTAGAGGGGGGGCGGAGCCCCCCCCTTCGCCGCGCCGATTGCGCAGTGGGGGGGTCACAGGGGGGGCGGCAGCCCCCCTTGTCCGGGGGGTTTCAGGGGGGCGGGTAGCCCCCCTCTACGGGGTTCGAGGCAGCGCGATGAGAAATTTTTTTTTGGACCCTATATTAGGTTGGGCGAACCTACCTATGGTTTTCGGTCCACAGTTTTGGACGCGATGGTTTTTCGGTCCATGGTATTGGATGCTTCGGCATGTATAAATATGTATTGTAACAGTGAAATGAATATAATGAAAAATCAAGCTAGTAGTCTCGGTTTTGAGATCCAGTGTGAAATCTCTGTGTATATGTGTTTTATGTGTTATGCTCTCGCATTTTTATTTCTCCTGTGATTTAGAATTCGTATGCAGGTAATTTCTTTACGGGGTTAAAACCTACATTTGGTATCAGAGCTATTTTGGC
>APFE030889482.1:0-10621 GCA_000404065.3 Pinus taeda | reverse complement strand
GACAAAGCTCTCTATCATTATGCAATATTTTCTGACAACGTTCTTGCAACAGCAGTGGTTGTGAACTCTACTATATTTCATGCTAAGGTAGATTCCTCTATCCTTGAGATTTACACTACATCTGAAGGAAACCTCTTAATTCTGTTTGAAGGTTAGTATAGGCATTATTTATTGGCTAAGATGTAATTGTTTTCTCTATGCAGGAGCCAGAAAAACATGTATTTCATTTGGTCACTGATAAGCTAAACTATGCAGCAATGAAAATGTGGTTCTTGGCTAACCCCCCAGGGAAAGCAACAATTCAGGTTCAGACCATTGATGACTTTACATGGCTAAATTCTAGTTATAGCCCAGTTTTGAGACAGCTTGGCTCTGCATCTATAAAGGATTATTACTTTAGGTCACATCGTATGAATGCAGATTCCAATTTGAAGTATCGGAATCCAAAGTATCTGTCTATCCTTAACCATCTTCGCTTCTACCTCCCTGAGATCTTTCCAGAGCTCGAGAAAGTCCTCTTCCTGGATGATGATATTGTGGTGCAAAGGGATTTGACCGAGCTTTGGAATATCGATATGCAAGGGCGGGTAAATGGTGCAGTGGAAACCTGTGGAGAAAGCTTTCATAGGTTTGACAAATATCTCAATTTTTCCAACGTACTCATTGCAAAGAACTTTGTTCCAAATGCTTGTGGATGGGCATATGGAATGAATATATTTGATCTGGAAGAATGGAGGAAACAGGGAATAACAGGGATTTACCATCAATGGCAAAATCTAGTAAGTACATGCTAAACTTCTACATTTTGCTTATTGCCTAATTTTTTTAATCTGTCCTCTGGATTTAACATTCTATCTGTTCTCCGTGTTGTGTTCATCTCAGAACAAAGATAGACAGTTATGGAAGTTGGGTACCCTGCCTCCTGGGCTGATCACTTTCTATCACCTGACATTCGTCTTGGATAAATCTTGGCATGTTCTGGGTCTTGGTTATAACCCTAATGTTGATTCAACTGAAATTGAAAGAGCAGCTGTGATACATTACAACGGCAATATGAAACCATGGCTCGATATAGCCATCCCTAAGTACAGACATTACTGGACTAAGTACGTGAAATATGATCACATATTCTTGCAGCTATGCAATATCAGTGAGTAGATTTACTAGAAGATTGTTTATTATTCCATGAACTTTCACCAAGGAACCTGTGCAGTGCCCTTTGTTGGTTGCCACAAGAATTGTGGAGACTTAACCTGTAATGGTAAAACCTGAGAGGACATTCAGATGTTAAACTGGGCAGCCTGCGAGTGGAATGTCTTCCTAACGGCAGTTTGTTACACATAAAAATGTGGCAATCTTGGAAATGTATAATTGTTTTCTGCAGACATTGCTGCAATCTTGTGTGCATATATTACACATTTAAGACCTTCATTCCAACGCCTAATTTAGGCAATTTTTTAACCTATTCAATCTTCTTCTTATTGTTTCCACGTTTTGAGATCCGCCTGGTCTAGGGGCATTTTTTGTTTATATTAAAATTCATTATGAGAAACAACTTTCAAATTAAAAATAATGGATAGAGAATGCCGTGAAAACTCTGAAAGTGTCGGTGCCATTTCTTTTGGATAAATTCAAGCAAGCTTATGAAAAGATGTTATCAATGGTCACTTATGAAACTAATAAAGTTTAAATGGAATCCACGTTTAAAAAAACCAGAGATTGAAAAAAAAAACCAGAGATTGAAGTTTGCAGCAGTACCTTTTGACAATAGAATTGACAACACTGTTGAGGAGTGAAGCTGCTTGGCAAGTTGGCTCTGATCTGTGATGGGTGAAGCTGCTTGGCAAGTTAGCTCTGATATGTGATGGGTTTGCTCTAGGGCTTCTGCTTAAATCCTTGACAACGGGTGTTTTTCTTTGTCAGCACTCTCACAATACCCTCTGTTCTGCTATGTTCTGCTAGTTCTTTCTTCAGCCCCTCTGTTCTGCTATGTTCTGTTCTGCTATGTGTTCTGCTATGTTCTTTCTTCAGCAGCAGGCTGGAATTTGGAAGGAAACTAACAATACACTGCAGCGAACTAACAGTCAACTGCTACAGCAAATTAAACTAGACTTAACTTCCAGAAAATTAACCATTAATTGCTATTTAAACTAAACATTAATTTCTATTTAAACTGAACACAATTTAAACTGAACATTAATTGCTATTTAAACTGAACGTGGAATTAAACTGAACGCAATTTAAACTGAACATTAATTGTTATTTAAACTGAACGTGGAATGAATTAAACTAAACGCAATTTAAACTGAACATTAATTGCTATTTAAACTGCAGTCTATAGTCATGCGTTTTATTTAAATTCGCATTTAGGGGAGGGGTCGTGGCACAATTCCTAGCCCCGATCACATTCAACACCATAGAACCGTGGTGGAGCCACGAAGGGAGTAATGAAAATCTTATTTCCTAATACACCCTTATTTAACTAAACTCTTCATTCGCGGTGATGGCATTATTTATGTGGATAAGCAATATAAATAATAGATAAAATAAAACACTTACCTAGGTGTCCCTTACAAAACACACCCTTGGTGTATGCACGGGCACGAGCATGAGCATGGGCATGGGCATGGTTTATCAATATTAAAGAGAAGTCTCACGGTGTGCTTTTTACAATAATGGCCATGTGGTCAAGCAAGCTTTTTACGGTGTAATGGCCATGTTTTACATAATTAAAATAAAACTATAACCATAAATCATTTTTACGACTTTCTTTTTAAAATTATGAATAACTAACACCATTACATAGAGAGGCAGAGAGGAGAGTTTGATCAAATGCATGCTACTCATAAAGTTTGGTAAAGGTTGGAAGTTTGGATTGATTAAAATGCTCAAGCTTAAAACTCTACGCTTTATGGGGATTATACTAAAATTGTTTTGATTGGAACCTTACTGTTAATAAGATTAAATATAATTTTAAGTGATAACACCAAAAATATTTTTTCCTTTGATGTAACAATTCAGGGTGTATATAAGCTGAAAGTTTTTAGGATTAAGATATGAAATAAATGTAAATTTTATTTATAATATTAATTTTTTCAGTAAATTCTACAAATGTATATATTCTTCATCATGAGGGTGAAGTCAAAATACAGAGGGATACACTAGAGATGATTTAATAGTTCATAAGTTGATGTGACTTTTGATGTCTATCATATGGCATGTTGACTATGTCTCACTTTGAAAAGTATATCTCTCATAAATTCTTTATGGGCCATATCTTAATCCATAACTATAATCAACAAATATAACATCCCAAGAAAAGTGCATAAAGAGAAAGTGTAAAGTGCATAAAGTGCTAAAATGAGAGGCATCAACCTCTTGTCAACTTTGGGGATTGGTCAATAGAAGGTAGAGGTTCCTTACATATCTTCCCATGTATATTGAAACCTCTATATTACATATCCTCTTGAATATATTGCAACCACTACGTATAACAATTGATTTAGATTATGTATATTTCTTATGTTGTATCAATTATGTGTGTCATGTAAGATTACTAATTATGTGTCACTTATGGTGCAACACTTACATGCATTGATGGATATGCCATTTTTGTCATGGTTCATTTCTTATGTGCATCACTTATTCCTTGCTAGTTTAGGTGCATCACTTATATGTGACACCTCATATGGCGTATCGTGGCATCTATGCATTATGCTAGTGCATTTATGCTTATCTATGTCACTTATTGTAAGTATCTTGTGGCATGTTGACTATGTGTCTCATTTTGAAGAGTATCACTTATGTACATTGCTTATGTGGCATCACTTTATTATGTCACTTACGAGCATCTCTTATGGTGTGTTGGGTATAAATTAGTGGTATAAACAACAATTCCATTACATCAAATTCCATATTACTGTGGCTTTCAAATTCCAGAAAAATATGATTTTCAAATTTCACAAAACTAGAGTTTTCAAATTGCACAGTCTTTAATATACATTGAAGGGCATTGCCATCTTGCAATGAAATTTCAATATGGTGTGGTTAACTACATTTTCTAATTATGAACTCAAATTTAAACTCACTATATTGGAGTTTCCACATTCTACATTACTAGGGTTTTCAAATGCCACAAAACTAGGCTTTTCAAATTGTTAAAAACTAGGTGAAAAGAATAAGGTTTTCAAATTTCACAATGAGTTTTCCACCTTTATGAAAAATCCCCACACTTATTTTATCTTTGATCTTCAAAATGAACTTGAGAAATCGTGGGTAGTGTACTTTGCATGGGACTCAGCCAAACACAAGTTATGGATCTTGCAAAAGCCATTTATGTTGTTGGGTTTTATTTTGTGACCCCACGAAAAATTCACAATGACCCTAAATGGCTCTTGGAAGTGAGTTGCAAATCATCATAAAATTCCAAATAGGACTCAAATGGGAAAAACATTAATTCCATGAGACTCATGAAACTATGTTATAGCTAGGGACAACCCCCCTAGGAATCCATAGGTAAAAAGTTGACTCATGAAACACTTTGCCCATACTGAGATATAGATATTCATATATATATATATTTGTGAGAGAAATAAAACATTTGCTAAATATATAAAAATAGAAGTCTATAGATACTTATAACAAATGTACAGACATGGATCATATATTCCGTGTATTGGAGGAATAAAAAAGACACTTTTGTTAGGTAAGTGCATGACGATGATGGCCCCAAAAGTAGAAATTTGGCTATTAGGAATGTGATCCCACGGGAACATGTGCACAGTCCTAGGAATGTGCATGCATATGTGCACATGTTCCTTAGTGTATAGGATAAATAAGGCCCAAACTACAAACCATGATGGTAGCTAGGTCACCAACTAGTCATGGATCAAGAATGCGCACACATTCATATGAACATGCACATGTTCCAAGAATGCACATGCATTCAGAGAATGCACATGCATTCAGAGAATGCACACACATTCCAAGAATGTGCCTATATTCAAGGAATAAAAACACATCCATGGTCATTATGGTAGTTATGGTAATTAATAAACGTCCTTGTAATATTAATTAGTATAGTGGATGAGGACAACAGATGAGTTTGAAGATAGTTATTTTGGCCTTCATATTCTTTATATAGTCATGTAGCTCAAAGAACTTCTTCATCGTGAGTAACCATGAAATGTAGGAGCCTTGCCTTTATTAAACTCATTTGGAAAATATCCCATATCACTCCTCCTTTAAAGATGATGATGATGATGACCATGATACCTGTTTGAACTAGAACTAGAATAGAACCTATGTTCATCACTCCGACAAGAAGGCCTCCATGTCCCTATAGTCTTTTTTAGACAATTTTATGCATGTGACCCTGAAATTTGAGCGACCTTTCAAGGCTATGACTCAAGCCTCTACCCAGAGCGTGATGAAATTCTCATAAATGATAAATACCAAGGAGAAAATGCATTTAATCAAAAAATTGAACAAGGACTTTACCTGACGCATCTTGACCATTACATAAATTTCATCAAATACATCATGAACATGTAATGTACAGGTCATAAAAACACATCTTAACATAGGGACCTCATACTTATTTGAGATTCATCAATAAGGTGTGGTACCCTCTCACAGTATTTGCATTATCATCTATTAGGTCATTCATTCATCATCCGTCAATTCATTAATTGAAACATGATGATATCCATAACTCAAATCTTTCATAAATCGATGCTTATAACCATCATATAGTCATAGAAATATCAATGATATAATAGATATTAAAGCCACATAATATCAAGTAAATTTACACATAGTACATAAGTCGAAAATATATCTTATTAAAATATGAAAAATTCAATCAAGTCAAGCACTTCCACGTACCACCTAACCATAGATTAGCCTGCGCCAAATATTTCTTTCAGTGAATCACCCCCATGCCATATTCCAAGCATGAATGTGGGACTCACAACAAACCAACCATGGTTCTTATTCTTTACTGCGTATCACACCAACATTTCACAATGATTTATATGCCCAAAAAAGGCACCTATATAACCAGGCTTTACTCTATATCTCACTAAGGGATTCCTAGGCCCAAACAAAAAGCATACACTACCATGCTTTACCTCAATCCCACCACATACCACTCTAGGGATCACAACGCCTATACAAGAAGGGACGCCTCTGATCACTCCACCTAAACCATGAGGAATTTGTCCCTCTCCTCCCTCTAGGGTTTACCCTATCTCTCGACAATCACCAGTTTAGTAATCCTAGGCCCAACAAGGGTATACATAATTAGTATTTACTGCAATCCCAGCTTTACCAGTTCAGGGATTCCTAGGCCTTGTGATTTTTCCTTAGACCACCTCACTCAGTTTTGAAACCATCCAATAATCCATCTCAACCAAATTGAAGAACCCCATCTCACCATGACTATCTAGAAACGGTAGGGAAAGGTTGAAACGACTATCACACTTGTTAAAACCCATGCTAATGACAACAAGAGAACCAAATACACAATGCATGGCAAACCGAGAAAGGAAATCATACATGCAAATTGAAACCTACAAGTAATCATGTTGTAGCTGAATCATGCAATTCTTCATTTCTTGCTCTTTGCTTCCCTTTTCCTTCTTATCCTTCCTAGTAACTTATCAAGGCGAAGTAATGCCACCTGGAACCTACTACTGTGAGGGAGCCAATGGAAGGAAGACGTGTTCATACTATGCATGTGCTTCCAATATTTCCTATATAAGCACCAACAAGGCCATTTTTTGTTCTCCTAGTGGGAATTCTTTACTGAAATCACGTCAACATATCACTGTGGTTTGAAATTATTAATCCTTAAGCTCTCATTAGAGAATCTCACTGTCAGATCATGTGCAAGCCAATTTTATCGCTTTTCTTAGTATTAAGCCTTACAATTGGGAAATTCAAGTTTATATCCCTGAGCACTCACACTATGGGAAAATATTCACCTTTGTCAACTTTTTCATCATGGGAGGGGTCCAAATTCCAGTGTTTCATTCCTCTAACCCTTAACTCTCCTTCTCCCATGCACCTTCTCCCACAGCAATTTGAACCTAGAGTGGCATGCACATTTCTTGTTGTACCACCCTTAAGCCTACACATAGTATTTTTCCTTTTTCCACCAGAACTCCAAGACTAGTTCACGTAATGGCTTCTTCTAGTTCCGATGAAGATCATGAAAAGGATGAAGGTAGGGATGAGACTATTTATTTCTTTAGAACTAATGTTGAGGCTAGTGGCCGTCCAATATCACCTCCTTAACTTGTGAAATGTCCTCATAGTTCAATTGAATGAATCGACATGCTAACTATGCACACGAAGTTCGAGGGAGATTTTCCATCACATTCAGAACTAATGTGAGATCTAAGAAGAACATAAGTAGTGATCCACATGGTAAAATAATGCATCGGGAGAATGGAGACTCATCCTAACCTCTAGGTAAGAGATTGTGAGGGTCAACTCATGCTGGAGAGGGTCCTAAAAATGATCCATAAAAAGGTCATCAAACTAATAAAAAATTGTAGGTACTAATTGGAACTGGTGCAAGGAAATATCATAATAACATAGACAACTAACAAAGAGGTAGATATGCTCAAGACACATGCTAGGAAAACATTGCAAAAGATCAAGGTAATTAAAAATTTTCTAAATCACACCAAGAAAGAAGAAGCTGGGCGGAGGAATTGCCCGGTTTCCGTCGCCGCCCGGAAAATTTACCGGCTCTGGCTGCCGGCAATCTGGCTCCGCCCCCCTTCCTCCGCTCAGCCCCCACTGACCCCCGACTCCCTGATTTACTCAATCTACGCTCCGGGATTTACTCAATCACCCTGGCCACCCGCTCTACTGCTCGAATCATTGCCTGATTTCCGATCGCGATTTTCCTCCTCGACTAGGCGCCTCCCGCTCTGCTGCTCGCTCCCGCTCTCCTCCTCGACTAGGCGCCTCCCGCTCTGCTGCTCGCCAACCAGGTTTGTTCCGCCTCAGAACCTGTATTTGCATTATTGATCATATACTTGTATACCTGTAATGTCTGTACTTAGGGATGGCTATATCGAGCCATGGTTTCATATTGCCGTTGTAATGTATCACTGCTGCTCTTTCAATTTCAGTTGAATCAACATTAGGGTTATAACCAAGACCCAGAACATGCCAAGATTTATCCAAGACGAATGTCAGGTGATAGAAAGTGATCAGCCCAGGAGGCAGGGTACCCAACTTCCATAATTGTTTATCTTTGTTCTGAGATGAACACAACACGGAGAACAGATAGAATGTTAAATCCAGAGGACAGATTAAAAAAATTAGGCAATAAGAAAAATGTAGAAGGTTAGCATGTACTTACTAGATTTTGCCATTGATGGTAAATCCCTGTTATTCCCTGTTTCCTCCATTCTTCCAGATCAAATATATTCATTCCATATGCCCATCCACAAGCATTTGGATCAAAGTTCTTTGCAATGAGTACGTTGGAAAAATTGAGATATTTGTCAAACCTATGAAAGCTTTCTCCACAGGTTTCCACTGCACCATTTACCCGCCCTTGCATATCGATATTCCAAAGCTCGGTCAAATCCCTTTGCACCACAATATCATCATCCAGGAAGAGGACTTTCTCGAGCTCTGGAAAGATCTCAGGGAGGTAGAAGCGAAGATGGTTAAGGATAGACAGATACTTTGGATTCCGATACTTCAAATTGGAATCTGCATTCATACGATGTGACCTAAAGTAATAATCCTTTATAGATGCAGAGCCAAGCTGTCTCAAAACTGGGCTATAACTAGAATTTAGCCATGTAAAGTCATCAATGGTCTGAACCTGAATTGTTGCTTTCCCTGGGGGGTTAGCCAAGAACCACATTTTCATTGCTGCATAGTTTAGCTTATCAGTGACCAAATGAAATACATGCTTTTCTGGCTCCTGCATAGAGAAAACAATTACATCTTAGCCAATAAATAATGCCTATACTAACCTTCAAACAGAACTAAGAGGTTTCCTTCAGATGTAGTGTAAATCTCAAGGATAGAGGAATCTACCTTAGCATGAAATATAGTAGAGTTCACAACCACTGCTGTTGCAAGAACGTTGTCAGAAAATATTGCATAATGATAGAGAGCTTTGTCACCTAATTTTTCCTTGTGTGGAAAATCTTGCTCGCTAGAATTCAGGGCATAATACTCTGTAGCCAAGCGCATAGGGAGGCAATGAAGGCCTTTTGGAAGGGTTTTTGCAGCTAGCTAAGTCAAATATGTACTCTGCCTCTTGTGCACTTGAAGTTGTTCTTCTGTAGAGTGCACCATGGCCCGGAGCCTTTTTACGTTACCTCTTTTCCAGCAGTAATTCTTTCAGTTTCTCCCTGTTCATGAATTTCTGCAACAGGCATTCCTAATGAGATATAGTCATAGTCATTGCATCACAACATGGAATGGCTGGACAAAATAACATAGATATTCATATGACCAAAACTAATTCCCCAGAATAGATTAGGCATTGAAATTAAGGACATTCTGTTTTAGCAAGCCAAGATGTAGACCCTGACCTTGATAACATCATATTTATGAAAGAACTTTCATGCAGGCTGTGGAAAAGAAGATTATGTGCTCAGCAAAGGATCTATTGAATAGTAATGAAATTTTTCATTCCATTGTTGGTATCTAAGTCTGTCAGTGTCATCATATATAAATACCAAATTACACAGTTTAAATAAAACTTACGCTGAGGACTTATGTACTTTATTACCAATATGGGACTACCCAAATAACAGAAGCTATGAACAAGAAGTTTGTTGGAAGAATACACAAATGCTTCAACCATGGATTCTGGTATATATGCAAAGCTAATCGAGGTGAACATTATAAGGTTGAAACCCTGAATGGTTTAGGATGTCATTTAAAAAAGAAACGAGCATGGCTTGCTTTTAAGTTCTACAGCAGCATTTCGTTTCAACACTGGAGAGAAGATGCTAGGTGTACATCGGACATCCAGCCAGTTAAATAGACAAAAGTTTTGACAATGGCTTCTGGTCTGTATGCAAAACAAATCCAGATGAACCTTAAGAGATTGAAACCTGAATGGTTTAGAATGACATTTAAAAAAGAAACAGTGAGTGTGGTCTGCTTTTAGGTTATACAGTAGTATTTAGTTTCAACATGTAGAAACGATGCTAGGTATACATACAGCCAGTTCAAATAGCCTATGTGTATAGTCCAGTGACCTTATGTGTGTTTTCTTGATATCCAAAGGTTTCACTTGTTTTTTATCAACTTCAATTGCACATTGAACAAGTCATTGTTCTAATCCCAAATAACAAGGGTAGATGCAGCTGGCTCAAGGAAACAAAACCTCAATCACTTCAGCAATTCAAATTTGTCATATAACATGTTCATCATCAAACAGAACTAAGAGGTTTCCTTCAGATGTAGTGTAAATCTCAAGGATAGAGGAATCTACCTTAGCATGAAATATAGTAGAGTTCACAACCACTGCTGTTGCAAGAACGTTGTCAGAAAATATTGCATAATGATAGAGAGCTTTGTCACCTAATTTTTCCTTGTGTGGAAAATCTTGCTCGCTAGAATTCAGGGC
>APFE030889475.1:19120-35124 GCA_000404065.3 Pinus taeda | reverse complement strand
CCCAATGGGTGAAGCCTAATTTTGTTGTTCCAACCAGCTTAAATTTCATATATTGTTTAAAGAGTTAGCCATCTTTTCTTGCCCTTAATGCATATCAAAAATCTGTGAGAGAGCCCTCTCTGACTATGGAGGCTAAACCTTAGTCTAAAGCCTGGTCTGAAACAGTTTCATGAGATCTTATTAAGTAGCAGCCCTTAGTACATGATTTTATGATAACACACTAAATGCAAGTGGTACTGATTTTTCAATTGTAATAGATACAAGCACTAATTTATGAAGAATGATAATTACTTCTGGGAAAACCCACTTGGGGGAAAAACACAACCTTTTCTTTAGAGGAATTCTTCAATTCAACAAGAGATAAACCTAATTCTTCTAGTCAATATGATGGTCAAACTAACCAACAATACAATGGTCAAACTTGGTCAAACTTCCCGCTTGTCAAGTCTTCAATCTGTCTAACAAACTTGGCCCTGCCTAATCTACCTAGGATGAAATTCAGCCTCCCTAAAACTTCCCAGAATTTCAACCTTGTTGCCTAGAAATTGTTGCCTAGAATTTCAACCCTACTGCCCAGAAACTATTGCCCATAATTTCAGCTCTATTACCCATAAACTATTGCCCAGAATTTCAGCCTTGCTACCCAGAAACTGTTACCCAAAATTTCGGCCTTGCTTCCCAAAAACAACCACACATGCAAAGTTGCATAGAGAGAGAGAGAGAGAGAGAGAGTCACATTTGTGAATTCAAAGATAGGTAGGAAAAATGCTTGAGATGTCTTTGTCCTTCTTCTTCTCCTCCTTCGCTTGGATGCCCATAAAACATCGTATTGTGTGTGAGATAGAATTTTTCCTTATGGAGGAGGATGAGTGGAGTATATAAAATTCAAAATTCAAAATTTTATCTTTTGAAACCAACATGAAGGACATGTCTTATATTAATCATTACATGTATTTCAAGGGCTAAAATGACATGAAGAACATGTATTATAATTTAAAGGCTAAAATATAATTATGAAGATCAACTATAGCTACAAAATTCAACAAGTGTTAGGAAAAAGTAAAGTACTATTGAAATCTATTAAGCACTGATATGTTAGAAAAGTTACAACTTGCTTGCATTCTAATGTCTAATGCCTAGCATGCTTGTCAATAAATCTTGTCATGCTAGGTCCTTATGAAAACAAGGTATAATTTAACGTAGTCTTGATGGATGTACGAAAAAACGATAAAATCATTGTTTATTGCAATCAATTGGTAATTATCCAATGTATATAATTATAAGAAAGAATAATATATTGTAAATATTGAATAAAACACGATTGCAATATTCACCAAAAATAAACTGTGATTACTGTAAGAGAAAACCAATCACAAAATGGACACTAATATTATTAGACAATATGTCCCTGAAAAAACCTTGAAGGGAAAACCAATTCTTTAGATCTGAGGATTTAATTATTATCTTCAACAAATTATGCAATTGATAAATATTACAATATTGCTTGCCAATTCTCGACAAAGCTCCGGAAAAATATTTATTCACCTCCACAAGTCAATCTAACCCATGGAAGACTCACAACCTCCCTTTACAACCTGGAACAACCTCACACTGGTAAATACAACTATGACTTGACACGTGTGTCTCTTGGACTCCCTTATGCTCATGGCCTAGACAAAATCAGCCTCTTGGCTCTTCTGGTGACTCGTGCGACCCTCCTAGTAACCTCATACGAACTTCTATTGGAAAATATGACCTCCATAAAGAATCTTGACATCTCTCAAACAAAACATGACCCTCCTAGAATCCTCGTGGCCTCAATAACTTGGCCTCCATGCCTACAGAAGATCTTTGGGAGAATTCCTCCTTCAGATCTCAAAAACTAAAGCAATACTAATGAAAGAAAACCCCGGAAAATATTCACTACTACAAATGTTACTGAAACCCTCGCTAGTGTCAATCTTGAATAACCCTGATCATTAATCTCTAAGGTTGCCCATTGATTCCCTTTATAATCTATCATTGAAAAATCAATGGTCAATATCTAGATTTGAAATGATCTAATCGATGGCTAAGATTGCTTCGAAAATTTTCTAGAAGTCTCTAGAGGAAAATCGACAGTCTCAACTATTGCTAATTAATTAATGTATTGCCCTAAGTTACAACTTAGGAATATAATTAAAAGTGATTAATTAACTTAATTAAAAGTGATTAATTAATTTAATTAAGACATTTCCATTCAAAAGAATAACTTGGGCTTGGAAATTTTTTTCTCTTGTGTTTCTAGCCTCACTGACACCACCTGAGGCTATAACACTTGTTCGAGCTACATGAACCAATAGCATGTTATTTTATAAGACCCTGACAATAAGATCAGAAAATAGTCCATTATGGCCTAGAAAACACTTATGATGTTTGACATAACGGGAAAAACATATTTTGAAGCCATGGAAAGGACAAGAGGCGTATGAAATTACAATCATTGTCACTTGTGACAATGGGTTATAAGAAGTTTTGTAAGCAAATTAAGTGGGGAATTTGTTACCTAATGTGCTCGAAAGAGGAAAGGACACTTGAATGGAGAACACTCCCATGAGGGCTTCAAGAACTATTGACAGAATATCTTGACATAACTCTAGTAGAACTACCTGTAGGATTACCACCTTCAAGAGGAATTACACACAATATTGACTTGGTATCAAAATCAAAACTCCTTAATCAAGTTGCCTATAGGTCATCCCCTCAACAAGATGAAGAAATGAGAAGACAAATTTTAGAATTTTTTGGAAAAAGGATTCGTTAGAGAAAGCATGAGTCCTTGTATCACTCTTGCTTTACTCCCACCTAAGAAAGGGAACAAATGGAGACTATGCATTGAATCTAGGGCTATCAACAAAATCAAAGTAAAGTATCTATATCCACACCTCATATGGGTGACATCTTAGAATACTTGGGAGCGTGAAAATATTCTCTAAGGTGGAAAAAGTGGAGTAATAAGCTCACAGGACCGTTTTTACCAGTAGGACCCAGTTCGGCAAAACAGGGTCTGAAACCTTTTGGGAGCATTTTGAGGCATCAAACAATGTTTTTTGGGGGTAAAATTTGTAGCTCTAGTGTGAACATTTTTTTAATATTCTACATGCCTACCTTTCCAATGATGCAAGAAGCACATCAATCAGAGTATGTATGCGAAAGTTATGCCACATAGAAGTTGACCTTCCTATTTTCACCACCATAGTTCGAGAGGATGCCATGTCAACCCCCATTATTCGTGGAAAGGGGCTAGCCACATGATTATGATGTAAAAGACTCTAGAAGTGTTTAGATTGTCACGCTGGTTAAGAGGTGAGGTAGGCAAACTTAACCACCAGTAGGTTATCAAGTTGTATTATAATCGAGCCACTAGGAGGAAAAGGGATTTTATTATTTCAAGTTCATTTGTTCCATAGATGAGAAAAAATAGCTAGGAGGGATAGGAGGTAGAGAAAACAGAGATCATTTGTGCACTATAGCAGCCCATAGGCCACAGGCCATACTTCTTTCTACTTGCAATCATATTTCCATTATGAGAAAGAAAGCGGAGCGACCTCAACTTCGAGATGGTTTTTTCTCCCGAAAGAGTTTCCCACAACATATCTTGTGTTTTATGTGTGTGTGAACTTTTATTTTGTTGTTCTCTATTTACTGCATAATTTTCAGTTGTATGGTTGCACTATTAACAGTAGATTTACAGATCCAAAGATCTAATAAAACTATAATATTATAAAATTTCATATTTTAGATATTATTATATCAGATTTGTTGTGACGAATTTTCTAGTGAAATATCAATTGAAATTTATGGATCACCAAAGCATCTCATCTATATGATGAAGTAAATAAGAAGTTTATAATAGGTAGAGATGTGATATTTTTTTAATCTTCCAAGACTGACATTGTTGTTGAGTGACAACTTGATTGCTTGGATAGATTCAGGCATGTAAATTCTTTTCAGGAATTTGATAATGAGATTCCACATCTTGAAGGGGGGATCCCTATCCTGGATCAATCTGTGGAATCTCCTTCTGAAGCACTCTCTCCCCCTCATGAAGTTCCACTGACCAAGAAGACACTTTGAGTGATGTGATTGAGAGAATTAGAAAGATAAATCTTGATTCAACCCAATCTCAGTCATCTAAACAACCTGGGCCATCTTAAAAAGGTCCTCCAAAATGGCTCACAAAGAAGCTTGAAAGTATTCGTCCGATGAGGTTGGAAAGGCGGGGACAAAAATATCTACTATACAACATGGAGGTGATGTAGATGATTCTCATTCACTTGTTGATATGGATGTTTCTTATGATTGTGAATTAAGTTTGTTTACATAATTTGAAACAACTTCCTTTGAAGAAGTTGCTTCTCATGATGAATGGAAAGAAATAATGCAGAAAGAGTATGATGCTCTTATAAAGAATGGCATTTGGAAGTTGGTTGATCCTCCATTGGGAACCAAACCGATAGGCTGTAGGTGGCTCTTCAAGAACAAGTATAAAGCAGATGGCTCAATTGAAAAGCATAAATATAGGCTTGTGGAAAAAGGATTTTCCTAGAAGCAAGGGGTCAATTATGAGCAGACTTTTTCCCCCAAAGCAAAATGTGCAACCATTCAAACTATTTTTGCCTTGGCACCCTAGAACGGTTGGAAAGTCCATCAAATGGATGTAAAAACTACTTTCGTGCATGGAGATTTGAAAGAGAATGTTTTTTATGTTCCAACCAGAAGGATTTGTTGTGAAGGGTCAAGAATAAAAAGTATGCAAGTTGTTCAAATCCTTGTATGACCTCAAACAAGCATGGAAAGCCTGGTATGAGAAATTGATTGAGAATCTTCTGAAACTTAATTTCAAACACTATGATCTTGATGATGCAACTTTGTTTGTCAAGAAAGTTGGAAAACAATTATATATTTTGTGGTGTATGTAGATGATCTTTTGATGACAGGGAACAATGAAAATTGTATTGCATCCTTAAAGAAATAATTGAGGAAAGTTTTTGAAATGACATATTTGGGATATGTTCACTACTATCTTGGTATTGAAGTAACCCAACATCCAAAGTTGATATTCCTCTCTCAAAAGAATACATTAGAGACTTGTTGGACATATTTGGCATGGCTGAGTGTAATCCTTTGACCACTCTAATGGAACAAAATTTAATGCTCACATCCATAGAAGGAAATGAATTTGATGATGCAATAATATACAAACAACTCGTAGGAAGTCTCAACTACCTGACTACTACTAGAATAGACATTTCATTTGTTGTTGGAATCCTTTCTAGGTTTATGCAAAAGCCTTGAGAGGGTCATTGGTCCACTACAAAAAGAGTTCTAAAGTACTTGAAGGGAACTTAAGACTTTGGAATCAATTATACATTGGTGGATGACTTCATCTTGATTGGATACTATGATTCAGGTATTGATGGAGATAAAGAAAATGGAGTATCTACTTCAAGTTATGTTATGAGTCTTGGATCATGAGTTGTCTCCTAGAGGTCACACAAATAGTTAGTTCCAACAGATTCCACAGCTGAAGCTGAATATGTGGCAGTTGCAGAAGCAACAAAGGAATTGTGTGGCTCAGGAAAATTCAAGAACATTTGCAACAGAAACAAGTGAATTTAACTCCTCTTTTGATTGACAACACTTCTACAATAAAGTTGGCAAAGAACCCAAAGTTCCATGATCAAACCAAGAACGTCAATACAAAGTATCATATGATTCAACATCATGTTGAGGCCAAGACTATTCACCTTTTCCATTGTTCCACAAACGATTAGATTGCAGACATCTTCACCAAAGCACTTGGAAGAGAAAATTTTGAAAGATTCAGAATGTTGCTTGGACTCACCAACATCCCTTCATATTAAGGGGGGAAATGATGACACACAATCCATGGGATTGGGAATTATTGTAAATATTGTAAATTAGAGAATAAGGAAGGTGAAGAGACACTAAAATATGAATTCCAATAGTCTTTGTCTCAATGGATATATCAATAACCTCTATTAATGAAAAACATAATTCATTTGGAGTTACCAAAACCTGGCCTGACAGTTAGCAAGGTGGCAACATGTAGATATTGAACCTTCCAACTATTAGGAGGTTGCGCAACAACAAGTGTGGCATGATGCAATGGTTGAGGAGTATTCCTCAATCATGCATAACGATGTGTAGGAGGTTGTAGGGCAGTTGTTGGATCACGTTGGATCTATAAGATCAAGCATAGTGTAAATGGAAGCATCAAGAAATACAAAGCTAGGTTCATAGCCAAGGGGTTCTCTTAGAAGGAGGGAATAGATTATGAGGAGACATTTGATCATGTGGCCAGGTACACATCTATACAAGTCGTAATATCATTAGTAGCATAGCTGGGATGGAAGATCCATCAGATGGATGTCAAGATGGCATTCTTAAATAGCAAACTAGAGGAGGAGGTGTACATTATACAATAAGAGGGCTTTATGGCACACATAAGAAAGCCCCACATGTGTAGGTTAGAGAGATATTTGCATGGGATAAAGTAGGCCCCTAGGACATGGTACGAGTGCATCGATATATACTTGCAAGGCATAGGCTTTGTGAAGACTGAGGTAAACGTAAACCTCTACTACTCAGTGGTTGGGGGTGATGTACTCATTCTTTTCCTATATGTGGAAAACTTTCTCTTAACATGTTCACTAGGGCTCATCGAGGAGTGCAAGAGTGATCTTGTGGTTGAGTTCAAGAAAAAGGATTTGAGGCTCATGCACGATTGTCTAGGCATGGAGTTATGGCAAACAAATGGAAAGATTTTCCTTGGTCAAGGGAAATATTGCATAGAGATCCTGAGGAGATTTGGGATGGAGGAGTGCAGAGCCATGTCTACTCCCATGATCATGAATTGGAGGAAGATAGATGCATCCAGGGAGACGGGTGTGGACCCCACCTTGTACAGGAAGTTGATAGGCTCTCTCATGTATCTCGTCAACACCAGGCCAAACATATCTTATGCAATAAACTCTCTCATTCAGTTCATGGTGGAGCCAAAGGGAGTACATTGGACAATGACTAAACATGTGTTAAGGTATTTATGCGGCACTATAAAGTATATGAACATGTATGCTCAAGGTGATGGTGTCAAGTTGGTTGACTATAGCGATGTTGATTTTGCAAGTAACACTATGGATCAAAAAATCACTTCACGGTGTAGCTTTAGCATGGGATCAAGAGTTTTTTATCGGTCCAGTAGGAAGCATAAGTTTGTGGCACTAAGTTTTGCAAAGGTAGAGTACATAGTGTTACGAGACATTTCGTCACATCATCCCAATGGGTCTGAAAACTGGATCAATCAACATCCAAGAACACTTTGTCATAACCCCTTCACAAAGCCCAAAACATCACTTCTCCAAAAAGTCAAGTTTCTAGGAAAATTAGCTCAAAAAATTTGTTTTTATCCCTATTGCACCTTTCTTCTTTAGCCACCTACATTCAATGCATGTTGCATACCTGCTAGACAGAGTTGGTCAACACTTGTTGCTCCCTTCTACAAGTGCATTGATTCTAGAAACTCAAGAAAAAAAAAATATTTATGAAGCTTCCTCTTCTAGAATATTCCAAGGTAGTTTTAGCTATTTACCATGGATAAGAGCTCAAATCCCATATGATCTTATCTTGGAGTCCTCATCTCTTATCCTTTGAGCTAATCTTCCCTTCTTAAGTGGATCTCAAGCCTAGATTGGTAATTGGATAAGAATTTCCAAACTACCACACTCCTATAAATTTATTGCTTCCCATAAGGTTTGGATTGGCTTTTGGAGATTGATAGTGCCCTCGTGTTGTTGGTTTGAACCTAAAGGAGTCATCACATTCATGCATTAGAGTTGGTGTTGAGGTGTGCTTTTTGCAAGGAAGGACAAGTAAACTTGGGGAGACATCTACAAGATCAACTTATATTATGGTTGTCAACTCTCTCCAATATTTATGAATACGAATAGTATCTTGTTTTCCTATGTATGTTGTGTTATGTTTGCACTCATGTATTTCAATGCCATGTTGACTCATTCAATAGATATTTTGGATTATGCTACGTGGATTGTGGTTCCTTTGCTTGTTTTAGTCATGTGTACAAGTTCTAATTATAGCACTTGGAACTAGAATTGGAGCTTACTGTTAGGTCCCTATAATACTAGTGTATTTCGTTATTATTATTGTCATGTAGCCCCTTATTGTTATTGTCATACCCATGTTGTCCTCATATTGTTACTATTGTACCCCATAGAAGCCCACTATTGTTATTGTTGTGCCCTTACATTATTATTGTTATGTCGGCTCTGATTATATTGTGACCCCTTAGACTCATATATATAGAAAGGAGGCCTTGTCATTTGTATCATCGAAGAATTGCTCATTTGTGCAATGTAAAGGAGGTTTCCCCCTCGAAGAGGCTACTTTTGAAATTGTTGATCTATCTCATTCTTCTATTTTGTGAGTTGGTTGCATAACAATTGGTATCAGAGGTTTGGATTCTAGGGTTTCACTAATTCAAACATGTCATTGTGGCATTTTCGCTATAACTTTTTTTATACAGAAGCATCGAGAACTACTCAAGCGTTGAGGACAACACTTTTTTGAATGAGAGGGACATGTTAGGTCCATATAATAGTGTTGACACCTAATCATGGGGATTGGGTGAACAATTGTAATTAGTGTAAATAAATAATAGAGGAAATGGAGAGTCATCGAGAGATGAAACTGAACAATCACTCGCTCTTGTATATAATAATGAACAACCTAAATGAATAATACAATTTCATTTGAGGAGTTACCTCCTGACCTGACATGGTATCAGAGCCAACCTCTATTTTTATTTTTCAACATTGTAACTCCTGTCAGTTTCCTGCCCTCTGCCTCTTTTATCTATTGAATCTCTGCATTTGGATAGACCATCCGCATTCAATGCATTTTTGAATTATTTTTGTGATAACTGCAAGGATTGCTGAGCTGAGTAACTCTCATAGAAGTTGTTTGGAGTGGACTTGCAAATAGTATTTGAAGTCGTTGAAGCCTTGGTAACGAGAGATGGAACATGTCCATTAAAAGACTGTCGGCTAGGTCGAAACTTGGAGGTGTTGTGGTGTTTGGTAAGTGTTTTCAATAATTGGAATTCGTTATCAAGCAGAAGATTGATGGTCAATGGCATATATGGTGAATGCATGAAGTTTTTAGTCGGTTGAATGGCATTGTACGCCGAAGTGACGTTGTACGCGGTCCCCTCGGCTCCCACAAGTGTATTCACTGTCCCACGGTCCCCTTGCTCTCCTTTCGTCGCAATGTATTAAACCACCTCCGCACACTCTTGCATTGAACCTTCAGAGTCATAACATACCTCCCTCCCACTCCGGTTTCTGGTATAAACTCCTCTCCACTGCGCAATAGAACCATACCTCCCTCCCGCTCTGATACCATATGGTATCACCTGCCATACCACACTCTGCAAACAATGAGACTTGGTTTCCAACCCATCTGAGAATACACAGTCACATGGTATGTGGTATAGCGCCTCTCGTGTTGCGATATTGTGGTGGTATCATATATAACGTTGTTTCATATATAACGCTATATAACGTTGTATCATATATAACTTTGTTTTCATATATTAACGCTCTTGCATTTGGCTCCCACGCCGTCACCCATATACCACCTCTCCCAAATTATCCCTTCCCCATATACGAACTTCACTAAATATTCCCTCCCCCATATTTTACCTCCCCAAAATAATACCTCCATTTTTAATATATCAGAGTGCAATTTTTAATCACCAAAAGTGCATTTTTTATATATTGGCTGCAGGGTACACATTTTTAAAAATGCATTCATTGATATCTATTCTGGGAATGGTTCTCACCGGGAAGGAGAACTATCTAGAATGGTTACTAAAAATCAAACACACTCTCATTTTTAATGAGCTCTGGAAAGGAGTGTGTGTTGTAAACGGAGACAAAGAACTAGAACAGCCTACCTCAGACAAGGAATTCACCATTTGGGAAAATAAGAACAACAAGGCTTATGCATTGATTGCAGCATCAGTAAATGAAGAGGTGAGTCGCCATATTTCACCATTTTCAAATGATTTCAAAGCCTTACAAAAACTGAAGGAACTCTATGAATCACACTCTGCACTTGAAGTTGTTCAACTTGTGATTAAATTGTTCACCCTTGAATTACAAAATAAAGATCCTCTAGCTCGTGCATCCGAAGTAAAATATATTATGCATTATATCAAAGTCACTAATGTTGAACTAGACATTCCTCTGATAGCTTTTCTCAAGGCACTTTATCCCACTTACTCAAATTATCTTGAGTCATTGCAAGCAAATGGAAACCTCAAAGATATTACCTTTGACTCGCTTGTGAAAAAATTTGCTGAAAGAGAGAAAGCTTTTGGGAAGAAGACAACTCCTCAGTCTTCTAAAGAGGTTGTATGTCTTGCACATAGAGAGAAGAATCTTGCTCAAGATTCTTCTAGAGGAAGAGGTGATCGAAGAGGAAGAGGAAGAAATTTCAGAGGCGGGGGGGCAAACACTCACAAGCAGAAAAGTCAGATTTGCACTGCATACGCTGCAAAAGAGATGGATCACATGATGCATCCACATGCAAGTTGCCTTGGGGACGGAATTGAGCAGGAAAGAAACCAACCCAAAGGTAAAAATAATGACAAAGAGAAAGGTAAAGCACCTAAATCCGCTCACTATGTTGTAGCATACTGTAAAATTGGAGTAAATGAAGATCTATTTAATGCTTCACTTGCTTCTTGGAAAAATGATTGGTCACTTGATTCAGGAGAAACTTGCCACATGACTTTTAGAAGAGATGTTTTGAAGAATTTACTGACAATGTTGATGGAGCAATATACTTTGCAAACAAATCAAAATTCAAGCCATCAGGGCTTGGCACAATCAGGCTTAAATTGCCTGGTCTTCCAGACTTTCTTTTGCATCATGTTCTATATCTCCCACAGCTAAGGAGAAACTTGTTGTCCTTGGCCCACATCCACCAGCAAGGACACTCCATTCATATGTTTGATGGCAAGCTTGAGGTGAGAAAAGCATTAGACCACTCACTTGTAGCCCCTTATTATTATTGTTGTGCCCATGTTGTCCCCATATTGTTACTATTATGCCCCATAGAATCCCACTATTGTTATTGTGTGCCCTTACAGTATTACTGTTATGTCGGCTTTGATTATATTGTGACCCCTTAGACTCCTATATATAGAAAGGAGGTCTTGTCATTTGTATCATCGAAGAATTGTTCATTTGTGCAATGTAAAGGAGGTTTCCCCCTCGAAGAGGCTACTTTCGAAGTCGTTGATCTATCTTATTCTTCTATTTTGTGAGCTAGTTGCATAACGCTTTCAAGCAAGGAGGAAAGGAAGGCTTGCTTTAGATTCCAGGTAGGCTTCTTTCCCATTTTATAATTTATCTAAGTAAAACTTGAGTCTTTTTGTCCTTTCTTGTTCTAGATCAGGCCACTAGATCTAGGGAATTCACCTTTGTCCGAAATCATGAAAATTTTGTATAACAAATTGGCGACTCCACTGGGGAACCATTCTTCCCTTAATGGTTTCCTTGATGTTAGCATTTTTTTCACCTCTTAAAGTGACCTTAATTGACTCACTCAGACATTGATTGACCTTAGGAAAACATCCTTTTGAGCTTGGTTGGGTTGTGTTGTGTTTTGACCGAAATAGCCCCAGCGCATTCCCTATTCTGAGACAGAGTGCTTCATCGCACCTGATTCTTCTTTGTACCTACGTTGCAGTGCATTGGTTCATGTTTTTTACATACAATGATCCTATAGGATGAAAACATTTTCATTCCTTAGCCTTTCTCCTCATTTTGCTTAAGTTCATAAAGTTTTCTTGAGTCTCTAAGTTTGTTTGTGTCTCTGTAAAGCCATTCCCTTATGTGAAATTGTGTGTTTTTAAGTTCATTTTTTCTAAATTGTTTATGAGTGTTAATCACCTCTGAGTGTCATCATCTTTTTGATAGGATTTTATTTCTTTATTTCTTTATTCTTGTCAATTCGAGTCTGTATGCATAGACTGGTTGTTAAATTTGAAAAGTAACATTTACATTACAGTTAAGTCTATGTGGTTTAGAGAAGAATCTTTGGCGAAAATCGCATAGAAATAATTTTGTCGACGCGTGTCGAACCAACCAGTGTGGTTCATCGTCAGGACAAGTTGAATGAGCAGATCTCGCTATGCATTATAAATAGATCGGGCAGAATATCCAGGTAACGGCTAGAATAATGACAGCTTGATTTGATCAGGAAACAGCTAGTTAGACCAAAATATTTATTTATTTATTTATTATTATTATTATTCAAATCAATTAATTTCAGTTATTAATTTTCTTATTAAAAAAACGTAAATTGACAATTTTATAAATATATATAAAATAAGTGAGTTAATATACTATAATCATAAAATAATCGAGTAATTAAAAATAGATAATAGTTGACTATATTTTAAATAAATATAGGTTAATTATATTTTAAATAAAATATCAGATAAAGGGAGATTTAAATCTTTAAATCAATTAGTTTATATAAATATTAGTCAGTTGTATAAGTTAAAAATAGAATGTTCTATAAATAGTTAATTCTATTTTAAAATATATATAAATAAATAAATAAGTTTCATATTCATAGTCAAAGAATACGTGATAAAAATTATTTACGTTAAAATAGTTTAATTAAAGGTAGAAAAAAATAAAAAATATATAAAATAAAATAAAACTCTAGAAGATAAAAAATAATAAGAATTCAAATAAAAATTATAATATAGTATAATATATATATGGCTTACTATATATATATATATATATTATATTATATATATATAATATATATATATATATAATATATAGATATATATAACTATATATACAAAAAAAAAATTTAAGAAACTAAAGCGCTTGAGAAGAAAAAAAACCCAAAAAAAAATAAAATAGAAATAAAAAAAATAATTAATAATAATAATAATAATATTTTGAATTTAATAATCAAAGAGAAAAAAAAAAAAACAACACTCAAGGGAGAAAACGATTAGGAGGAGAGGGTTGGGACCCAACAACTACTGATCTTCCAGCCATCCTCTCTATTGAGATTGTTCGGCCTTTTTTCAACCTCAAGGGCTTCCCTAAATTTCCGATGATGGAATTGCGCACTCTAGCAATCACACCAGCTTCTTCGATGCAGACATGGTGATTGGTTTTCTCCACATGCTCTGCTAAAGCAGAAGACTTGGTTCTCATATGCTTGAGGTCCGTTGTGTGCTCACTAATCCTTTAGTTAATGGAGTGACCAGTCTCGCCGATATAGGGGGTCCCACATGAACAAGGAATAATATAAACACCTTTCATGTCCTTGGGGTCGATAGGATCCTTCACAGATCTGAGGGACTTACGAATGGTGTTAAGAGGTCTAAAGGTTGCGGGGACATTGTGCTTCCTAAGAATCCTTGCAATCCTATCTGTGGTCCCTTGAACATATGGAAGATGGACCCCAGGAATCTGATCCTTGGGTTCTCTTCTGGATAACGAATTCTTAGTTGCTTTGAGGAAAACCTTTTGTCCCAAATGTCTGCTATAACCGTTTTCAACAAAGACATTAAGGAGATGGGACTTCTCCTCCTCGAAGTTCCTTTCATCAGAGATCCTCAAGGCATGAGTCGCTAGAGTGTTGAGAACCCCCATCCTCTGGGCAGGGAAATGGTGGGAACTAGCATGAAGATATTGCTCTGTATGAGTTTTCTTGTGAAACACTCGGTGGGAGAGGGAACCATCCTTATTCTTAGAGATAAGAATATCAAGGAACGGGAGGCAATCATCGACTTCTTATTCCTTAGTGAACTTGATGGCAGATGATTGATTATTGAGATGATCGAAGAAGAGATCTAACTCATCTTCGCCGTGAGACCAGATGACATTAGTGTCATCCACATATCTCTTCCAAAGCTAGGGTAGGAGACGAGCTGAGTTCAAAGCCTTAGATTCAAAATCCTCCATAAAAAGATTTGCAACAACAGGGGATAGGGGTGAGCCCATGGCAACTCCACAGGTTTGCTCAAAGAACTCTCCTTCAAAACTGAAAAAGGTCGAAGTGAGGCAGATCTCAACTAATCGAGCGGTATCAGGATCAGTTAGACGGTTGATCACTTCCATGGCCTCATTTATAGGGATGCAAGTGTAGAGTGAGACAACATCAAAACTTACAAGAATGTCTCTAGAGTCCAGCTTGATGTCCTTGAGCTCCTCAATAAAGGAAGCAGAGTCTTTAATGAAGGACCCTGTATGACCAACTAAGGGTTTAAGCTTCAAGGCAAGGAACTTAGCAAGAAGATAGTTCATACCTCCAATGGTGGCCCTTGCCATTAAATCAAGTAACTTAGTGAGTTCTTTGCATCATAAACTCATTGAGAGAAATCCGATCACCCCTAGAATCTATGGGCTCCCTAAAATTCATAAGGAAGGAGTTCCCCTTAGGCCCATTGTCAACACCATTGGAAGTCTGACCTATCTTCTTGCTAAGTTCCTTGCCTTGAAGCTTAAACCCTTAGTTGGTCATATAGGGTCCTTCGTTAAAGACACGGCTTCCTTTATTGAGGATCTCAGGGACATCAAGCTGGACTCTTGAGACATTCTTGTCAGTTTTGATGTTGTCTCACTCTACACTTGCATCCCTATAAATGAGGCCATGGAAGTGATCAACCGTCTAACTGATCCTAATACCGCTCGGTTAGTTGAGATTTGCCTCACTTCGACCTTTTTCAGTTTTGAAGGAGAGTTCTTTGAGCAAACTTGTGGAGTTGTCATGGGCTCACCCCTATCCCCTGTTGTTGCAAATCTTTTTATGGAGGATTTTGAATCTAAGGCTCTAAACTCAACCCGTCTCCTACCCAAGCTTTGGAAGAGATATGTGGATGACACTAATGTCATCTGGGCTCATGGCCAATATGAGTTAGATCTCTTCTTCGATCATCTCAATAATCAATCATCGGCCATCAAGTTCACTAAGGAACAAGAAGTCGATGGTTTCCTCCCGTTCCTTGATATTCTTGTCTCTAAGAATAAGGATGGTTCCCTCTCCCACCAAGTGTTTCGCAAGAAAAATCATACGAAGCAGTATCTTAATCCTAGTTCCCACCATTTCCCTGCCCAGAAGATGGGGATTCTCAACACTCTGGCGACTCGTTCCTTGAGGATCTCTGATGAAAGGAGCTTCGAGGAGGAGAAGTCCCATCTCCTTAATGTCTTTGTTGAAAAAGATTATAGCAGACATTTGGGACAAAAGGCTTTCCTCAAAGCAACTAAGAATTCGTTATCCAGAAGAGAACCTAAGGATCGGATTCCTAGGGTCCATCTTCCATATGTTCAAGGGACCACAGATAGGATTGCGAGGATTCTTAAGAAGCACAATGTCGCTGCAACCTTTAGACCTCTTAACACCATTTGTAAGTCCCTCAGATCTGTGAAGGATCCTATTGACCCCAAGGACACGAAGGGTGTTTATATTATTCCTTGTTCATGTGGGATCCCCTATATCGGTGAGACTGGTCGCTCCATTAACCAAAGGATTAGTGAGCACACAACGGACCTCAAGCATATGAGAACCAAGTCTTCCACTTTAGCAGAGCATGTGGAGAAAACCAATCACCGTGTCGGCATCGAAGAAGCTAGTGTGATTGCTAGAGTGTCACAATTCCATCATCGGAAATTTAGGGAAGCCCTTGAGATTGAAAAAAGGCCGAACAATCTCAATAGAGAGGATGGGTGGAAGATCAGTAGTTGCTGGGTCCCAGCCCTCTCCTCCTAATCGTTTTCTCCCTTAAGTTTTTTTTTTTTCAAGCTCTTTGATTCTTAATTTAAAATTAAATAATTTTTTTTTTTTTTTTTTTTTTTTTTTTTTTTTTTTTTTTTTTT
>APFE030889475.1:0-18218 GCA_000404065.3 Pinus taeda | reverse complement strand
AATATTTTGGTCTAACTAGTCGTTTCCCGGTCAAATCGAGCTGTCATTATTCTATCCGTTACTTGGATATTCTGCCTGATCTGTTTATAATGCATAGCAAGATCTGCTCATTGAACTTGTTCTGACGATGAACCACATTGGTTGGTTCGAAACGCGCCGACAAAATTATCTCTATGTGAATTTCGCCGAAGATTCTTCTCTAAATTGATATGGATCACAGAAGCCTAAATTCAATATTGAATCTATGTGGTTTCTTTTCGTCAATGATCAAGTTGCATTCATATGTTTCTTTGAAGTTGAAACATTAAAAGAAAATAAAAGAAAAACCATTATTTGAGTTGCATATAGGGCTTTGATTTTGATTGGAATAGTGAAGTTGAAGAGATCAATTGTTACATCACTTGTTTGTTGCAATGTTGATTGATTTCTTCTTCCCCTACTTAGTTAAGCCTTTCATTGTTAAAAGGAAAATTAAAAGAGTTTTTTTGTCATATTAGTTGCATCATAGGCAAGCTTAGGTGACATCAAGTTTTGAGCCTTGAAATCGAAACATAATTCATGATAAACTCTAAAATTCACTCAATTAACCTAAGGATCATTTGAAACTTAATGACACACATAAAGGTCTAGGCTAGAGACGTGTTTTGAGGTCTTTAAACATAGGATTTGTCATTACTTGTCAGTGTTACATTCCAGAGGTGACATCTTGTTCCACGTACGCTAGGTTTATCAAATCATTCTCCACGTACCTTTGGGTATATCAAACGATGTTCCACATACTCTGAGTATATTATAATGCATTATACAACACTAATACAGACTGTGCTTCCACGTACTTATGTGTATATTTTGGAAGTCCCCACTAGACTGTTATCCCGCCTTAGGTAACTGAGTTGGCCGCCTTGTACAATGTGATACACTGAACACAACATTCGGGGAGAATTCCTGCACGTACGTAAATCCTTAGTTTACCAAGGTGGTATATCACAGTTCATAGTGACTTGGTAATACTTATCTGCGTAGTTACCCCTTTGTTTTATTTTATGTCTTTAATTTCTAAAATCAATTAATTGACCGCAAAACAACATCCTCACCGTGGAACAACTCCTTAGTAGATATTAGGCTGAGACTAATGGCAACAGTTCCTGAGTCTACCACTCAAGGAAACCCTTTTGACAGAAATCCTGGTGTTTTTCCTTCTATTGTAAATTTTGGTGCTCCTTATATGGCAACATTGTCCCTTCCCAGATTTACCATTGGTTTGCCAATTTGGTTGTTTTTGACCCCTATGGTTCTGAATGTCCAAACTACTCCTTAACCATGTTCTCCTCCACCTAAACAACATCAACCTCAAGTTGATCTTAAAGTTGACCCTTTTCCTTCTTCACATGTTGTTTCTTCATCCATTTCTTCCTCTTCACGTGGTGAAAGTATTGATTCTAGTAACTAGGAAACTAAGAAGAAAAAGAAAAGGAAGAATATGAAGAAGCAAAATAAGCAGTGGGGCAACCAAACAACCATTGCTACCAATGCAACTAATATAGAGAAACCTTCCAATTAGCCCCACAAAGTTGAATTCCCTTGCAAGTTACGTAAGGGTGACCATCTTATTAGAGATTGTTTTGGTATTCCCAAGGTATTAGAAGTGTGGTCCACAGGCTCACATCAGCCTTTATCGTCAGCTTTTGCATATCATTCTAGTGACAAACCATCAACTAGTGATCATAAGGTTCATGGGAAAAAGGGTAAAGTTAAGTTTCCATGTAAGTTATGTGAAGGGAATAATCCAATTCACCTTTGCCCTTATTTGGGTGAAGCATCCAATTGTCGGGAAATCTTACAGTTTCTCACCCACAACTTCCAGCTGGCTACCGAAAGCTTTCCCCTAATCCTCCACTAGTTGATGAAGTGATTGATTAGAATCCATCTCTAGTCAATCCCACTCTCTCTGAATATGAATCTCATGAGTTTGTTCCCGATCAACCATTGGTTTAGAAAATGGTTGACTCGATTCCACCTTCAGTTGATCATACCTTTCCCGTAGAGAGTGAAGTTCTTACCACTTAGGTTCTTCTTGTTTCTTTAGGTTCCAATGAACTGGGGGAAAATCCTCTCGTTCCCACGATACAAGGGAGAAATCCTTTTGTTCCCATGGTACAAGGGGCAAATCCTCCCATTACCATAGCACAAGGGAGCAGTTCTCCCGTTCCCATAACACAAGGGGGAAGTTCTCATGTTTCAACGACACCCCCTCCAAGTAGTATGGTCACTTCCTTTGATTGGAATCGACTAGCATGATATAGTCTTCCTCCTTACGTGCCCTTCCAGATCATAATACACTTATAATATTGTCATACCTGGCACATTCATAGATGAAGGCACATCTGTTAGTATTTTGTCCTCAACTGCTTGGCAAGCTTTCGATTGTCCGCAACTCGTGCCCATTACACACAATTTTTTGGCTTTTAACAAAGGAACCAATCAGCTATTAGAGATCTTTCCTCAGTTGCCTATTACTTTGGGAGGAAATAATTTCTATATCAATGTGATGGTATTCCAAGGCCCTTTGGATTTTAATTTACTCCTTGGGCGTGTCTATGTTTATGACATGGGAGCTCTTATCTCTTTAGTCTTTCGTGTGATGTGTTTCCCATATGAAGGAAGAATTGTGACCATTGACAAGCTTTTATTCGTTGGTCCTAATTTGACTCCCAATCAACCAGCTTCCTTAAATGGTCCTTATATGTGTTGGTGTCTGAGTATGAACAAATTATTCAATCATGTTTCCTACATTAATTCATCAATCCAGGTGCGTATACTTTTTAAGGTAACATGCAAGGTATATGCAGGAGCAATGTTACAATCTTACATTGACCAAGGGTTCGTGACTAAGAAATTAAAGCATCATTGTAACAATAATGGAAATTAAATTGCAGAAAGAAAAGCATTCACAACAATCTATGGAAATTTGTAATAGCAATAAAGAAAATACAACAAGTAAAACAATATACATAAAAAGGACACACGCACAACACCTGATCAGAAGAGTGGGGCCAACTCCCTGGTTAGGGTTGTGCTTAACTCACATATTGAGAAAAATATCAAAAGGTTGGAAATTTCATTAACAAGAGTTTCATTGTTACAAGGCTCAATTCTTACATCAGCTAGCTCCCCTCTCTCTCTGAATTGTGTGTTTTAAATATACAAACATCCAAAGGAAACTTGCAAGAAATTGATCTCAATATTCAAGATGAGATCTGAGAGATTTGTCCATCATGATTCAGCTGGAACAAGTCGAATTTGGTTATTACAATTGGGCAATTCTGGAAAACTGCCGCAATAGCAAATCTGCAAATACGTCCTTCGAAGAACCTTGATTTTCTCCCAATACAAACCGAATTTCTAAAAATTATTCATTGGGAAACTGATTAGGTTTGTTCTGAACAAAACCCGTGTCTCAGATTTTCCATATTTGCTTTCATTTGCCCAAAATGTCCAACGCAAAATTGTCGCTTCTTATGCCAGCGAATTCCTGAGTTGGAATATCTAATTATCTGTTGCAGACCAAAATCTGCAATATGGAAGAGATCTTGGAGGCTAAAATCATGAGTAAGGTTATAACGAATGAATAAACCAAAATCATGCATAAGAATCATTAATTATTAAAAATAAACGAGATCAGATATTATTTATCCACAAGAGCATAAATGATTATGAAATGGAATTATATAATAAATTATGGTAAATAATGTGATAAAAGAATAGTGGAAATAGATGAAATGAATGTTAAGAAATGGTAAAAATAATGACCAATTAAGAGCCCAACATTCCCCCAAACTGAATATTTTGCATGCCCACATGCAACCCAATGCCTCTATATAAAGTAGGGGAAATAATGTTTTGAAAAAATGAGTGAATAATGCTCAGTGGTTTTTTTTTTACATTCTCTTAAACTTTTAATAAATCAAACGCTCATGTTATTTCACCTCAATTGTTGCTTTCAACAAAATAACGTGGAATGGCATCTATGGATTAACATTTGTTGAAGCTAATGTAGGTTGAGCTTGTGTAAGTGATGCGGAAGGTGGAAGTCATGCAAGCTCAAAGAAAGTAATCAAAAAGTGTAGCAGGATTTCCTTCCCCCAAACTGATTAGTTTCCCTGTCATCAAGATTTCTATAGCACATCTCACGAGTATCCTCAGTCAGTCATTCATCAGGAATCAAAATCAGAATTAGGCCTCTTCATCCTTCCCCAAAATAATAGTAATGTTGTTAAGCTAGGATAAAATAGAGATTGATTGGGTAAAGCAACTATCTTTGGTTAAAGATATGAAACTTGTAGAATAAAGGAATGATAGATTAGATGATACAAAATGTCAAATATCAAATATCCTAAAAGTTTCATCCCTAACATGTAAAGTAAATATTGATAACTCAATAATAGATATAAACCATAACCACCATTATCTAAGAATTGATTAAATATTACCGCATGAACCATGAGTTCTAGCAAACCTTATATATGCAACAGTGGCATTATTGGCAGTTAGTTTTGAGAAAACAAGGTAACCAAGTAGATCATAGTATTGAATTAACTTCTGTACCATAGGCATGGCCACTGCTTCTAGCAGGCATCTATAGTCTCAACAGGGATGCCCTTTTAACCCATTGAGATGCCATCATCTCATCTATTAGAAATAAGTACATAATTACAAAAGAATTTCAATTTACTAAGATGTCTACTGAAGATCATTGTTTTAGTTTGGTAACCAGTTAATAACAATGCCATTCACAGGAACTAACAAAAGTGAACAAGTCGGCTCGTGATGAGACCTCTTGTCCTTCAGTTTTATGACTGAAGGCCATTACCCCGGCTTGGTGACCAGTAGTGGTAATGTCACTCTATTAGGACCTATGATCATGGTAGGCCGGCTCGTGATGGGACCTCCTATCCTCCAGTTGACTATTTAAGTTTAAAATTTAACTATGGTTATTGTTAATCAACAAAAGATCACTTAATAGATGAGGTGGCAAGCCAGCTCCTTAAGAGCTAGGGATGGCGTAAAATGTTTTGTAGTAACTATTTTCAACTCGGGTAATTTTGCTTCTCAAATACTAATAACCTTCAAATGTCTGTTGATAAATATATTTTTCTTTGTTAAGACTGGAGTTTTAGGAATAATTCATTAGATAGTGATGAAAAGATTTAAGTACAATTTTGTGGTCACCATCATAAATTTTACAAAATCAGGGACTTGACAAATTAGGAAAGTTGAAAGTTGCCATGATGAAATCATCTTTTCATAATTATTCCTTAAAAAATAAAATTATGTTTATAGATAAACAAATATAAATTGGCTACCCAATCATTATGTCAAAGAGGACCTAGACAATTAAATGTATTTCCCCATTCACCAAGTTAATGTTGTCGTGCATGATTCTAGTTCCAATGTGTGTGGATAAGTGGGGGTTACGGATTGTTATGGGTTATGGTGGTAATAATTGTGAGATGTATGAGTTGACGTGAAATTTTAATAACAATGATGACATGACATCATTGATATTAAATATAATACATTTTCTATCAAATGCAACACCTCCCCCCAACTAAGATATGACCATCCTCGGTCATAATTGAAACATCAATCAAATACACTGAGTTGATTAGGGACGTACCTGAAGACTTACCTTGGCGGAGTATCAACATGTGTAGAGTAACAGCACTGGGTACTTCGAAAAATTTCACCATGGAGTAGCAGCACCGGAGGAGTAACATCACTGAAAGAATAACAACTCCGAAGGAATAACACACCAGGTACTTCGAAAAATTTCGGAGTAACAACGTCGGTGGAGTAACAACAATGGCAGAGTAACAGCACCAGTTGAGTAACAGCACTGGCGGAGTAACAACATTGGCTGAGTAACAGCATCGACGGAGTAACAACACTGGCTGAGTAACAACACCGACGGAGTAACAACACTGGCAGGAGTAACAACACTAGCGAAGTAACAACAGTGATGGAGTAACAACACCGATGGAGTAACAACATTGGCAGAGTAATAGCACCGGCAAAGTAACAACATTAGTGGAGTAATAGCACTCGCGGAGTAACAACATCGGTGGAGTAACAGCGGTGACAGAGTAACAGCACTGGCGAAGTAACAGCTCTGGCGGAGTAACAACACTGGCGGATTAACAACAGTTATGGAGTAACAACACCGACGAAGTAACAACATCGGCGAAGTAACAGCACCGGCGAAGTAACAACATCGGCGGAGTAACAACATCAACAGAGTAACAACACTGACGGAGTAACAGCACCGACGGAATAACAACACAAACAGAGTAACAACGCCGACAGAGTAACAACACTGGTGGAGTAACAACACTTGTGGAGTAATAGTACTGGCGGAGTAACATCACTAGCGGAGTAACAAAAGTGATGGAGTAACAACACTGAAGGAGTAACAGAGTTGGCGGAGTAACAACACCAGTGGAGTAACAACGCCGGCGAAGTAACAGCACCGACAGAGTAAACATCCAAGGAGTAACATCATCCGTCACTTAGAAAATTTTCGAGAGTAATAGCAACGGCGGAGTAACAACATCCGACACTTGGAAAATTTTCGGGAGTAACAACACCCAAGGAGTAACAACATCCAAAGAGTAACAGCATCTGACACTTAGAAAAAATTTCGGGAGTAACAGCAATGGCAGAGTAACAGCACCCAAGGAGTAACAACATCCAACACTTAGAAAATTTTCGGGAGTAACAGCAGTGGAAAAGTAACAACACCCAATGGATCTGAGGAAACCATATACTGATAAGACTCAGGAACAAATGGATAAATATGGAACAACATCATGAAACTTGAGAACTTCTTTTCATTTTGATGAAAGAACAAAATTTGTGACTTTGAACACATGAAAAAAAATAAGAGGAGTCAGAAAAGAAACAACAATTTTATTGAAAAACAATAAATAAGTAAATAACTTAAGTTGCAACAGCTATGATTTTGATTGCAACAATGTTGTTTCCTAAGGGAATATCAATCTATTTCCAGAAACAACAATCTATCAATGGTAAATGAATGGAAAATTGTTTTGGCGGAAATTACTTGGATCTTCAAATGGAAATCAATTCTTCATTTCTCTTGTTATGAATCCATTAGGTAATGAAAAAGTCTTCATGTTGTTGGCGAGAAATAACAGGAATAATTTGTAACAAACTCTTATGATCAATTTCCATGGCACCTCGAAAGAATCAAAATTATATGATATTATATTTCTTAATAGATGCTCGGATGAAAATATATTATTTCATTAACATTGCCTTCAATAATCACTTGTTCAAAAACAAATTGACCTTCTTTATTCTCCTCGGACTTGCAAAAAACAAGCATCTACCTGTAATAAAACATGTAATCATGGAAGAAGAGAAGTGATCAGGCTCTCTAAATCCAATAAATATGAAAAAAATTAACAAGTAGTCACTCTGTAAAACAAATCCATGGAAAACAAATAACAAAGTAGAGTCAATTTATTACCTACGGGACAACGGTGGACAACCATACTAACCAATAGTATTTTAATCATAACTTCTTTGTTTTTTGTCCGATTTGCGTGATTCCAAAGCCAAATGAAATTGAATTGATAGGGATATATCCAATTGAAACAGGTTTTAAAAATTCCATGATATGATATGTCAAATTTACTTAGAAAAACCTACATAACAGAGTCATTTTCGATTTCCCAACTTAGACCAACAGTTGATATTTTAAGCATAAATTTTTCGTTTGATGAGGGAGTGAACCGATTCAAATTGGGTATTAATGTAAATTCATGTAACTATATCCAATAGAAATAGTTTTTTAAATCATGAAGAATTGATGTGTCAAATGTGCGAAGGAACAGTCGGAAAAACAGAGTTTTAAAAGTGTTGATTTATGATAGACAATCAGTATTTTGGTCATAACTTTCTCATAAGATATCGAAATCGGGTGATTCAAATTGCATTGTAAATTAGATTAATAGGGTGATATACCATAGAAACAGGTTTCAAAAATCTAGTCATTTAGGCCTCCAAAAACGGATTGTCTCAACTATGTTCCTGACCTGCCTACTCGACATACTGTCAATGTTTTGGTCATAACTTTTCATTTCAAATCCAAATTGAGTGATTCAAATTGGATTAAAAAGTAGAAATAAACGGCTACTTGGGCAACAATATAACAGAATGCCACACACACACTCTCAGGAACATATTGGATGATATTCATATACTGAAGGCTCAATTTATTGACATCTCTTGCCAACACATCTACGGGGAACACAACAGCAGTGCCGACCAACTTTCCAAGGAGGCCACGACACTTCCCAGAGGTGAGTGGCTGATCCAGGAGCAGCGAGCCGCAGATTATTACCAGTACTATCATCGACCATATATTGATGCTCACTACCATAGGGCAGCCAGCCCCTGAGATATAGATCAGTAATTTTTGATACTTTTTGAACAAATGTACATAGCTGAACAGACCATATATGATGCCCTGCGTGGCAATATGTTTTCATATATATAACAGATAGTCTTTTAAGGAACATCCTGCGAGATGATTCATTTTTGCTTATTTTTTAACAAGACATAACAGATACCAATCTTTCCATATGTTGGGGAAGAACTTACAGCATATGCAAATGCATCTACAACATGTAATTTTTCAACTTTTAATGAAAGATTACGATTTTTCCAGTGAAAAAAAAAAAAAAAAAGGCTACTTGGGATAGAAATAGGTTTTAAAAATATGCCCATTTTGTTCCTCAAAACATGATTGTACCGGCTATGATTTCAGTGGTTTTATCAAGCCCACACGCCCTAAGATATGATAAATTTTTTTTCAAAATGATGATAAGTGTTCGTAGAAATCCATTTTTGAATATAATACATCTACATACACAATTAAATTCAAATATTTACCACTGATATTGATATACTCAACAAGTTGCAACAAACACAACTCGTTCTACATATAACAAAAATTATTTATATACTTATTTATTCTATTTTCTACACTAACCTATTCTGCCTTGAAAAATAAAGCATATTTACGTATAAGAGTACTTCCAATGGAGCCAATTTAGAAATAAGGCGTCAAGTGTATACACACCCGAATTTGAGAAATATCTGTCAATAAATACTAGGGCATGAGAGACCAACTTCCCTTGAAAATATGGTGTCAAAAATTGCTGAAGTATGGAGTGACGTTGCGAACAATTGATGGAGTGAAACCAATCTTCAATATTTCCTTTACTTTCTTGATTTCCCATAGTTGTCATATCATGAAGTTCTTGAGTTTCTAAAACAACTTGTTGACGTAGACTAGAAGAAACCTCATTTTCTTCCATAACTTTTACAATTTTTGGATTTGGAACATTTTTAATCTCAATATAAGTTTTCTACAATTGTGTATGCGAGATAGATTGGGTGGGAAGGGTAGGCAAATTTTGCAATTCAACATTGTAAGCATGTTGTATTGGTTTATTATGGTGAGGGTGTGGAATGAGTTGAGTAGGATATTGTGTAGGGCATGCAGGATTTTGATGATGTAGTTGATTGGGATGTGTGGATAATTTTGATATGCAAGCAAGGTGCTCTTGAAAAGATGGAAAAGAATATGGATAATATTTTTGTGCTACAAAATGAGGGAGAGTAGTCACATAATCATAGGATGAAGCATGTCAAACTTGTGGACAAGATTGATGGGGGTTATATTGAGATTGGCATGGCTTCCCTAACATGAGTATTTCATAATAGATTATGCAAGTAAGACAATGGAGAGGAAGTGTTTTAAAACATACATGTAGGCCAAGGTTTCAATGGTTGTGAAATTTTAGCAGCTTCTCCATCTATTGGGAATGTTGTTTTCATCCTAGGTAAGAAAGAGAAACTATCCATGGGATGCTCCTTTTGGCATTGAGGAAAAATTACTTCTTCAAATTCTGCTTGACTTTTCTTAACCTGCAAAACATGCAATTGTGAATTTAAACAGCTAATAAAATCAAATTTAAAATGTTCAAATAAATCATTAAGTTCATCTCTTATGTCTCCTATTCTTGTAGCAGATTTGGAAAGGAAAGAAGAAAATTCTCTAGAATTCTTACCAGTCTTGGATATTCCTCTTGAATACCTTATGCATAAATCACAAACATCATCATATGATAGCTGAAAAATGTCACATTTTCCTATCAGATTTAGGATTTCTATAATTTCATCTTTGATTCCTTTAAGAATGAGTGTTTTTAAGATCTCTTTTTCCAAATGCTTATGCTTTGATTTTTGAAGGTTGTATTTAAATCGCTCCAAATAGTCCTCCAAGCTTTCATCTTCCCCTTGTATCATACTGAGAATATCTTCATTGGTCTTGCAATAGTCTTGGTACTTCTCCAAGAATACATTCTTCATGTCCTCCCATGTTTTGATGCAATTCCCACCAAGGCTCATGAACCATCGGAGAGCTGCTCCTTTTAGAGTAAGAGGAAACACTTTCAACCTTTGATCATTAATACAATAATCATATCCTCTACAAAGTGCTTCAAACTCAAATAAGAATGTATCTAGGTCCTCATTATCCAAACCATGAAATTTTGGTAGAGAAGATGGAGGAATTATGTGCATTTGTGTCACTCCTAGATCGCTAATAGGGAATTCAAAAGTAACAATGTAACCCATTTCTTACCATAATAGAAGATGTTCTTCATGTGTTGCTTTGAGGTTCCTCCTTTAGATATTCTTGTCAATTTGTTATTGGAATGGGTGGTGCTTACATCACCACTTGAGTGAAATGATAAGATTTCTTCAAATTTCTATCTTTTTCTTCCTATTTATTCAAAGAAATAAACAACTTGAAAGGAAATATAAAGCTCAAGACTTGGAGCAGGGTGTCAAAAGACCCTTCCCTCCCCAGGACAAGAAATCAAACAAGAAAAGAATGCACATAAGGAAATCTTAAGCTCGGGACCTAGAGCAGGGTGTCAAAGGACCATTCCCTCCCCAGGACGAGAGATTAGTCTTTCCAAAATCAAAACAAACAAAAATGCAGGAAAAATTTAGCTCGAGACCTAGAGAAGGGTGAGAGAACTCTTTCCTTCCCCAAGACGAGAGAGTGGATCCTATGAAATAAAAACAAGCAAAAATGCAGGAAAAATAACTACGCTCAGGACCTGGAGCAGGGTTTCAAAGGAAAATTCCCTCCTTAGGACGAGAGATTGACCCTATGGTTGATACTGATCGTGTCTTGCACCTTGTTAGCCTTCCTCGGCAACGACGCCAAAATGTTGGTGTTTGAGTATGAACAAATTATTCAATCCCGTTTCCTACATTAATTTATTAATTCGGGTATGTACACTTTTCAAGGTAACATGCAAGGTATATAAAGGAGCAAGGTTACAATCTTACATTGACCAAGGGTTTGTGACTAAGAAATTAAAGCATCGTTGTAACAATAATGGAAATTAAATTGCAGAAAGAAAAACATTCACAACAATCTATGGAAATCTGTAACAACAATAAAGAAAATACAACAAGTAAAATAATATACATAAAAATGACACAGGCACATCACCTAATCAGAAGAGTGGGCCCAACTCCCTGGTCAGGGCTATGCTTAACTCACATATTGATAAAAATATTAGAAGGTTGGAAACTTCATTAACAAGAGTTCCACTGTTACAAGGCTCAATTCTTACATCAACTAACTCCCCACTCTCTTTGAATTGTGTCTTTTAAATATACAAACATCCAAACGAAACTTGCAACAAACTTATCTCAATATTCAAGATGAGATCTGAGAGATCTGTCCATCATGATTCAGCTGGAACAAGTCGAATTTGGTTATTACAATTGGGCAATTTTGGAAAACAGCCACAACAACAAATCTTCAAATATGTCCTTCGAAGAACCTTGATTTTCTCCCAATACAAACCGAATTTCTGAAAACTATTCATTGGGAAACTGATTTGGTCTGTTCTGAACAAAACTCATGTCTCGGATTGTCTAGATTCGCTTTCATTTGCCCAAAACATCCAACACAAAACTGTCACTTCTTATGCCAGCGAATTCCTAAGTTGGAATATCTAATTATCTGTTGAAGACCAAATCTGCAATCTGGAAGAGATCTTGGAGGCTAAAATCATGAGTGAGGTTATAACGAAAGAATAAACCAAAATCATGCATAATAATCATTAATTATTAAAAATAAATGAGATCATATATTATTTATCCACAAGAGCATAAATGATTATGAAATGGAATTATATAATAAATTATGATAAATAATGTGATAAAAGAATAGTGGAAATAGATGAAATGAATGTTACGAAGTGGTAATAATAATGACCAATTAAAAGCCCAACAATATGCAAGTGGTATCTCCCTCGCCACAGGTTAATTATGTGGCAACCTATTTCATGCCCGCGTCCACTGATGATCTAGTAAGTGATATGGTAAATATTGTACTGGGGGTATTAGAGCTTGATATTTCCATTAGATCCCTTGATATGTATCCCTTCCAGAGAATATTTGTAGGTTTTAACCCCGTATAGAAATTACCTGCATACGAATTCTAAACCACATGAAAAATAAAAATGCGAGAGAATAACACATAAAACACATATACACAGAGATTTCCCACTGGATCCCAAGACTGGGACTACCAGCTTGATTTTTCATTATGTTCCTTTCAATGTTACAATACATATTTATATATATGCCGAAGCATCCAATACCATGGACCGAAAAACCATCGCGTTCAAAAAACATGCGCGAAAATCATGCACAAAACCATAGGTGGGTCCGCCCAACCTAACATAGGGTCCAAAACCAAAATTTTCTGGGGCGCTGCCTCGGACCCCATAAAGTGGGTTACGGGTACCCCTCAAACCCCCTGTTAACTATGTGGAAAGAATATAACACAACCCAACAATATTCCTCCCATCTGATAAAAAAATCTTCGAAGCCATGGCGGTCATGATCAAGGCACCACAGTAGAGTTCGCTTTTCTTGTGTCAAGCTCCTTAAAAAAATGAAACAATGTTTCCACGAGAAAAGTTCCTTTTCTTGTGTCAAGCTCATTAAAAATGAAATAATGTCTATGAGCATAGTTCTTTTCCAATTTCAAGCTCGTTAAAAATGAAACAAATCCCCTTCCAATTCGAGTCTTTGATTAGATCTCATAAATTTCCAGTCAAGTGTTTCAATTGATCTTGTAAATAAACCTTCATACCATGCACTTGTTAATAACCAGTAGTCTACTTCGGTGAATGATATGAAGCATGGGGGGCATGTGCCTAGAATTGTCATTATGCTAGGGGCATGCAAACTTATTTCAAGCATAGTTTTTCTCTGTTTCAAGCTTATGTAAAAATGAAACGACTCTCATGCATAGTTTTTCCTTGTTCCAAGCTTGTGCCAAAATGAAACCAATTACAAAAATAGTTTCCTATGTTTCAAGTTTGTGTAAAAATGAAACCATTGTCATCCTATCCTTCGTGGTTGCCATTTTTATTAGCTTGTTTCTACTAGATGAGCCTTGGTTTTCTCATTTCATCGTTACCATTTGCTTGGTTGATCATACACTTTTACTTGGTTTTCTACCCTTTCCTGAGGGACCACTACAATGAGTGGTCTTATTAGCTAGCCTCCTGACTTGTATGTGTTTTTAGTAGTTCCATCATGACCAGAACCAATTGCTACCCTTTATACTACTCATTCCTCTAGGAGGAGTCCTCTTTCAACTCTTTTTAGACTCCTTAAACATGAAAAGATATTCGAGCACTTGCCTTTTCAAACTCATTAAAGTAAATGAAAAGTCGTCTGTCTAGTATAAGTTTAAACCTTTTCCAAACTAGGATAGACTATTTATGAAAATTGAATACCTTAGTCGAACATGGCTAAGAGGTTCTTCTGAGTATCATTTTCTTCCTTTTCGGACTCAAGAGATAATTTTACTAAAATGAACGTTTGGAGTTTTCTTTTTCGTTTTTTTTCAAACTCTCTAAATATGAAAAATAAGTCGAGTTACACCTTCGTTGGATTTGTAAGAACATCAAATAACGTTGGACTCATCAAACATGGCGAGACCGAACCACTCCTTCTCAGGGTTCGTTAAAAATACTTAGAGGGATTCATCTGAAGGATGAACTTATAGATCACGTGTATGTTATCCTCCTCAAGATTATAAAAAATCAAGAGGTACTGGCCAAAAATGCTTGGGGAAATTGGGAAAATGGGGTACTTGACCTATTAATGGAAGCGAGTCGCTCTTGAACATGACACTTTTCCACTTCATATTTGTGGTTGTTGGGTTGAGGGAATCTTCTTGCCTATTTGGTTCATCATACCATATTAAACGGCTCTGCATTCGATTTTGGGTCAATGCTGTCAACTCCATTAAGTGTATTTCGATATGTCCAACATAATTCATTCAGTTACTATTTGCTATAATACTCTTAAGCCTTCATTCATGTATGTCACTCATGAACTAGTTTTACATCATTATTTCGTCTCAAACCTTGGCACCCGTTTCGTGTCGTTGATGAGGGATACATCAACACTCTCATGCGATAGGTTGCTTCCTATTGACAACAACTCATTATCCAAGAAGTTGAATTAGAAATTCCCTTTGGTACCTTGGAACTTGCATACATCAATGGAAAATTTCCTCACTTTCGATGACAGATCTTCATCATTGGCCTTCAACCAGAAGATTCTGTGTGGTGTTCAACTTTAGCTCATCTATTCACACCACATATATTGTACTAAAGTACCTTGAGATCCATTAACATCATCGATGGTTTCTCTTGCGTCTATTAATAACTTACATCATTGGTTGGTAACTAGATGGTGTCTACCATGTTCGACTCTAACTCATTTTTTTCACATGGTTAGACTCGTACATCAAAGCGATCGAGTGAACGAGATAGAAGACCCTGGATCTAGTGTCATCCATCTAGGCTATGTTTTAGGATTCATATAATGGCTATGATCATACAAAATATTATCCAAGCATGGGTCCACACTTTGTCATTAGTGAACAAGACTTTCTGATCATTGTACATGTAATATGGCTTATATGCTGAGTATGGCTATGCCTCCCTCAAAAATGATATCATGATGAAAAATGTATTGCAGCAAATGATGATCTCGACTAGTTGTCCTTGATCCAGACTTGTCACAAGGTAAATCACTTCAATCCTCAACCATTGCTTCTGACTTTGTACTTTAGGCAACAATCTGATACATTCCATTTTGTCACATCGGCCCAATAGGTCTGGAAATCAGATCAATCAACATCCATGAACACTTTTTCATAAACCCTTCACAAAGGCCAAAACATCACTTCTCCAAAAAGTATGAGTTTCTGGGACAATTAGCTCAAAAACACTATTTTTAGCCCCATCGCACCTTGCTTATTTAGCTGCCCGTGTTCAAAGCATGTTGTATACTTGTTAGATAGCGTGGGTCAACACGTATTGATCCCTTCTATAGGTGCGCTGATTCTATAAATTCGGGAAAAATAAAACATTTTCGAAGCTTCCTCTTCTAGAAGCTTCTAAGGTAGTTTTAACTATTTACCATGGATAAGAGCTCGAATCCCATCTTATCCTATCTTGGATACCTCGTCACTTATCCCTTGAACTCATCTTCCCCTCTTAAGTGGATCTCAAGCCTAGATTAATAATTGGCTAATAATTCCCAAATTACCACACTCCTATAAATTTACTGCCTCCCATAAGGCTTGGGTTGGATTTTGGAGATTGATAGTGCCCTCATGTTGTTGCTTTGAACCTAAAGGAGTCACCACATTCATGTATTAGGGTTGGTGTTGAGGTGTGCTTTGTGATAAGGAAGGACAAGTCAACTTAGGGAGACAGCTACAACATCAACTTCTATTTATGGTTCTAAACTCTGTCTTATATTTATCAATACAAAGAGTATCATGTTTTCCTATATTTGTTGTGTTATGTTTGCACTCATGTATTTCAATGCCATGTTGACTCATTTAATAAAGGTTTTATATTATGCTATGTGAATTTTGGTTCCTTTGCTTGTTTTAGTCACGTGCGCATGTTCTAATTATAACGCTTGGAGCTAGAGTTGGAGCCTACAAGCAAGGAGGAAATAAAGGCTTGCTTTAGATTCCAAGTAGGATTCTTTCCCATTTTCTAATTTCTCTAAGGAAAACTTGATTCTTTTTGTCTTCTATTGTTTTAGATTAGGCCATTAGATCCGGGGAATTCACCTTTGTCTGCAATCGTGAAAATTTCATATAACACATAGCAATGAGCATGGCTACATGCAAGGCCATATGGCTTCAGAAGTTGCTAGTAGCCTTGTTTGGTCAGAGGATAGAGAACACTGTGATACACTATGACAATTAGAGTTGCATCAGGTTGTTAGAAATTTCGGTGTTTCACCTTAGGTCCAAGCATATATACATCTGATACCACTTCATTAGGGACTATGTGCAGTGAAGGATTGTCAAGCTACAATATACCTACAAATAAGTAGGTATTATATATATTGACGAATGCTTTGAGGAAGGCGAGATTCATCTTCTCTAGATACAAGTTGGGTGTTATATAGATCACCTTCCTCACCTAGAGGGAGTGTTAGTTTGTGTAGCTTGGACAGGTGTTCTAGTCTCAGATTATGTCTGTGAGACTAAGGAACACATTTTCTCCAATACCTAGAAAAGGTTTCACAAGAAAAAACATTGATTATAATTAATTAACCATTTAACTAATTTTCCTAAGTTTAACTTAGGGAAATATCTTAATTAATCGAAACTAATTGGGGTAAATCAATTTTTCTGGAGAGACTTCCAAAAAAGCCATGAGAACAGGTTAAGATGATCTTAGCCATGGATTGAGATTAGATCATGGTCATTGATTTTTCAATGAGAGATTCTAAGAGGAGATTGATGGATCATTTGGAGAACACACAAGATCAGTGAGAGATCGTGACACAACATTGTAGTGAAAGCAAGGGCGCAGAGGTAGCGTAGGGACATAGCAAAAGGGTTTCATAAAATATTAAAGATCAAAGTTCCAAAGAGAAAATGTTCATAGTGATTTCTAGATTCTTAGTGACAAAGGGAGATCGATTTTTTGTAGAGAGCCCGAACTTACAATACTGGTGTGAATTGATCAAGGAGGTCGAGTTGCTGAAGGAATGATGAAATTCTCAAAAGAGGGTTGATTTGCTTAAGGAATTTCGATTTTCCAGTGAGATTAAATTTTCCAGTGGAGTCTGAATACATTTCCCAGCCAGTGTGAGTTGCTAGGAGGACCAAATTTATCTATCATGCCACATGTGTGAGCCACATTGAATAGTTGGAGGGAGGAAAAAATTGATTTGAGGGGCTAAGTTTCTTCCAGGAGGTTAGATAGACCTGTAGAAGTGAAGAAAAAATTTTGCTAGAGGTTTTCTATTTTAAAATAACCAGTTGTAATATTTTTCTAAAGAATTAGTAATGAAATTCTCATCTGCAGAATTAGTTTTCCCTACGGGGTTTTTCCAGGGACATTTGTTTGAAAATTTGGTGTTCATTATTTATGTGTGTGTGCATAATTTTCTTAGTTATCGTGGTTATTTATGTTTCAATGAAGTTGTTGTTGTGTTTTATTTAGTATTTTCCGCAAGTAATTTGCAGAAGGCAAATAATCGAAATTGATAAGAGAATAATAACCAGTAACTACCATAATAATCAAAATTTGACACTGTGGGCCTATAGGTAAGAAGTCCTTTAGACCAAATAACCCTTAACATTTTTATGGCATCCTCATTTGAGTTAAAAACAAATCCTAACTAGCCACAAGTAAGTATATGAAAAATTGGACCATAACTTAGAATATGACCCCGTTGACTTTGAATCTAAGCACTCAAAGTTTCCATTGACATTTTTTTACCTTGAAGCTTACCTCTCAATGTTTTACCAATGAGTCGAAGGATCTTATTGTTGGCATTATGGATTGTTGGCATTATGGTTCTGGTATGATGTTTCAGATGTTGTACTTGATGGCAACACCCATGGCATGGCTCTCATTTTGATAAAAATAAATAAGTACGCAAGAGAACAGTTCAGGAGGTGCGTACCCGCAGGCATGCCATGCAGGGACCGCGTCCTAATACGCGGATTACCCATCCATGAGGTGCGTACC
>APFE030889471.1:70445-99469 GCA_000404065.3 Pinus taeda | reverse complement strand
ATGAGCAGGAAACAAGTCCAATGACTATGCATTGTTATTTTAACATAGCAGAGGTTGTTGGCAATATACGAAGAATAACTTGAACTCTTTACTGGTTATTGTTGGCTTATGGTACCAAACAAATTATTCAAAACCGGAACCGGTGACTGGACCGGTCCATCTATCAAACCGATATTCAAACCAGAACCGGAAAAACTGAACTGGTCAGATCTCAATGAACCGCTCTTAAAAAAAATTGAAATAGTTAATTTTTATTGAAAAAAAATTAAGATTTAAAACCATGATTCCAAACCAAAGTTTGCTCATATATATACCATGTAAAGGTGAATATATCAAAATGGCACCGAGTGCAATACATATCAGCAACAAAATACATAATTAATGAGGCTCTAAATGGCCCTTAGAGTCCAAAAGCAATGCTACAAGCTACAGGGCCATTGGCTGACAACAAGTCTATATTAATATCAGTGATCAACATGATCAAACTCATCACCACTACTAGACATGGGATCATCAACATGAGCTACATAAACATCATCTAGCTCAGAGTCTAAGGACTCCTCAGACCCCTCTGCAACCTCAGTAGTAGTAGTAGCAGTAGCAAAACTAGACATGAAAACTACAAATCACTGATCAACATGATCACTCTGAAACTCATCATTGATTCAGCACTACTAGAAATGGAATCATAAACAAAAGTCACATAAATGTCATCTAGCTCAAAGTCTTCAGACTTGGAATGCTCAACCTTATAAAATGGTAGAAAATTGAAAATGTTTAACATGCCTAACCAATGATTTTGGTATGAGTGAAGGGTTCATCTCCTCAACCTTGTAATATGGTAGAAAATGCTTAGCACGCCTAACCAATTATTTTCCTTTGAGTGAAGGATACATTTTTGTTAAGGTCGTGGTAGATGAGTTCAACAAGCAATAAACCAACATCAACGACGTTCAACAATCAATGCCACCAACATCAAGGTTCATCTCCTCAACCTTGTAATATGGTAGAAAAAGCTTAGCATGCCTAACCAATTATTTTCCTTTAAGTGAAGGATACATTTTTGTTAAGGCCGTGGTAAAGGAGTTCAACAAGCAATACCACCAACATCAACGAAGTTCAACAATCAATGCCACCAACATCAAGGTTCATCTCCTCAACCTTGTAATATGGTAGAAAAAGCTTAGCATGCCTAACCAATTATTTTCCTTTGAGTGAAAGATACATTTTTCTTAAGGTCGTGATAGAGGAGTTCGACAAGCAATACCACCAACATCAACGAATTTCATCAATCAATGCCACCAACATCAAGGTTCATCTCCTCAATCTTGTAATATGGTAGAAAAAGCTTAGCATGCCTAACCAATTATTTTCATTTGAGTAAAAGATACATTTTTCTTAAGGTCGTGATAGAGGAGTTCGACAAACAATACCACCAACATCAACGAAGTTCAACAATCAATGCCACCAACATCAAGGTTCATCTCCTCAACCTTGCAATATGGTAGAAAAAGCTTAGCATGCCTAACCAATTATTTTCATTTGAGTGAAGGATACATTTTTCTTAAGGTCGTGATAGAGGACTTCGACAAGCAATACCACCAACATCAACAAAGCTCAACAGTGAATGCCACCAACATCAAGGTACTTAAAGGGCTTCACTCTATTGATCAAATGCCAATCTCATACCCTCATGCATGACAGAAACATTTGGAAACATTGCAATCCCCTAAATCTTGAAATCTTGAAAATTAATAAGTCTGTTGGATTTTGAGTGATATCTAAAACTCTAGTTTCTCCATATGAAATCCAATGAGGTTGAAACCACTCTCAAACATCCTGAGTAATTTCATGGTAATGTTAATGGAAACGCTAGCCCGTACAGATCAAAAAAACGGGTTTTTCTACCGGTTCGGTCCCTCCACTCAATGAACTGGCCAATTTAACTGGTTTTTTATTCGAACTGGCCTATTTCAAATACTATGGTACCAAAGCAGTGACTAGGTCTTGAAGCTAGGCCTGAGCAAAGCCTTCATGCCCATAAGAGTGACCAAAGAACGCATAGTGTTGACTTTTGGTAGCATCGGATGTGCTCCAGCCTTGAAATTTGGATAGACTAAGGCACATGAGATCTCCAAGACCCAAAAATCATTTTGAGAAATTCCACCCGGATGAGGAGTTATTAAAATAATTAATATTTTTAATGGGTTCCTAAGTCTAAACTTAGAAGAATAAAAATATTAATGGCTATTAATCAATGTTGTAGTAAACGTTATCGGGATAATATCGGCAAGGGAAAAAATCGTAAAATACAAAAATATTCATTTTTTTCAATTTTTTTAATATCTAAAGCATCTACAACATAAAATAAATACATTGACACATAAATATGATAAAAGAACTAATATATAAGATGTGCAATATCATTTCTATTGCTACATCACACATAACAGTGAATCATGTCCTGAATAGTCAGTCCTAACTCCTGAGTCCCAACTCAACCTCAAAATATCAACAAAAAATATAATAATGTATCTCATATCATGAGTCATAATGTCATATACAATATGAAATGAACCAAATAACGTAATACATTGATTTTCCTTACCCCTCTTGCGCGAAAATGCAAAATAGCCTTTCCCTCTAGATGTAGATGTTCAGTTGGAGTTGGTAGTGGACTCTGTTGTGTCTAAGAGTTGGAAAGAACTAGGAGCTACAAGAGTAGACCACGTCCTCTACTGGTACAAGGGGTAGGCCTGGGTAGGTTGTGTCACCTCCTCCTTCCTGTTGCTCCTCCGTCAAAAAATCGGCAAAATTAATAATATAATAATAATTAAAAAAAAAATCAAGATTTTTTTTTTCCCAAAAAATCGCGATTGTTTCGTAATAATCGCAATAATTTCAAGTTATCGCGATTTTTTGCGAAAAAAGAAGAAAAAAACAAACAAAACCAATTAAGGATAAGAATATTAAAAAAAAAAAAAAATAACGCAATAATCGGGCAATAATATCGCCATTTTCAAAAAACCACGATTTTTCAATATTATTGCGATTTTCGCAACACTGGTATTAATAAATATAAGGGTGAGAAGCTTCTAAGAGACGAGGATCAAGTTTGCTTTAATCTTAACCGTTGATTAGGGACTTCATCTTGGCTATTGATTCGTTAACAGCACAAGTGTAAGAGAAGACTTGAGGGTCTTTTGGAGAAACACCAGCAGATACTCAGTATCTCTAGGAAAATTGATTCTCAAGTAAAGGAGATTGATTTCAGAGGAAGAGTTGCAGGGTGGAGGAAGAGGAGGGCATCAGCAACAAGCAGTGACTAATGAGGAGGTGATGCAGGGACAGTGGGAGATAGCACAAAGAGAGACGCAGTCCTCACGCAAAGGGGCGCAGAGCCACTTAGAGCAACACAGAGGTGACACAAGAGTGGGAGCAGGGTCTCCAAAGTGTCAAAAAGTCTCAAAGAGAAAGTCTCAGGTGTTTTCTTTCAGTTTCTCTATAAAATCATTGCTTGTAAAAGCAATTACTGCTTTAGATTAATAAAGCCCTCATCTGCTGCACCGGTTTTCCCACATTGGGTTTTCCCGGGGACAATCATCCAAAAACAACTGTGTTGATGTGATTGGTTCTTGTGCATGTATTTTTTCTTTGGGTAATTGTGTGATAACTGAAGTAGAATTTATTTTAATATTTGTTGAAGGGATTTCGTAAATAACTTATTGTGAATAATAAGTAGGTGAAATAAATCAGTGCCTGCAGTAGAATTTCAGTTTAAAAATTTTCACACATAGTCCCAGCCACGATTGTCTTGATAGACTCAGTTCAGCTGGATATCAACATGCAAACGACTTGCACCAAAGACAGTGTTATCAATGATAGAGTAATTGCAGAGTCTTGGTTTTTATTGGCCTGATTACTATTGTGTTGTTAGCTGGTTAATGTGTGCAGGTTACACCAGAGAGCAGGCCATACCTCTAATCCTAAAGAATCATTGCACTCAGAACTAAACCAAGAACAGAGATCTCGACAACTTAGAAAAAAAAAGATCAAAAAGTTAATTCAGCAAACTATCCGTGTTAGCACAATCCAAATATTAACATCTTGTGTGAGGGATAGGTGAGCATTAGAATTTAATGTTGAATGTCTTCTTTAAGGTTAGCTCTGAGTCATAAATAACATGCCATATTACAATTGTGTACTTCTAGGAGTAATTCTAAACATGCAGCAATACTAGGATGATACTCCTGGACTCTACTAGAGTTTCATTCTAAAGAGAGTTCCTTGCATTTGGCAAATGTGAAAAATGAAGGTGAATGTAAATATATAAATAAATCTGTGCATGTGGTATGAGATGCACATTTTAAGGATCTTTTCAGATGATCTGCTGCATTATAGATGTACTTTTAGCTTCACAAATAGACCACAATACTTACAGCTTGTTGAACCGGTCTTCAATTCGGTTAGAGGATAGCCACCGATCCCTGCTAAGACCATTAGCCTTCCAAGAATTTTGCGATGTACCATTCGCTCCAATGCTCCCATAACCCTCCTGAACAAGTTATGTGTTAAGGTCTGATGCTAGCACTCATGATACAGATGTGATTACTATAACTTCTGACAAAACAAAATGGATGCACTAGCCATATGGGAAACCCAGCAAAATTGTACCTTCTCATTTTCATAGGTTAGAAAAACTTGGTTCCTTCGGGGAGGCCACTCCAAAGAAGCATCACTAGCTCCTCTGGAAGAGGATGAACTGGCGTATGTTTTGTTCAGTTCATCAACTTGTCGTTGCACCACTGGTTTTAGTGCTTCCAGCTCACTCACAACATTCAATAGTTTCTGCAAACAGTTATTTTATTTCAGTGAAAAGAAAGCTAAAATTAATTTATAAAAATAAAAAATAAAAAACTTCCAGACTCCAGTACATGTCTGATAGCAATGATGTGACAGCAGTATGAGATCCAACTGCTGTTCAAAAATGCAGAATGTCAATTTTTAAGCAAAAAATAACAATTACCTTTCTGTACTCTGCCTTCTCCTTTGGATAGGATGTTTGATAGTCTTGATGATGTGGTATAGTTTCTGTGATTAAACTGTAAACAAAAAGTAAAGAAAAATGCCTCAGATAATACTTATATTAATATTGCTAAACAGTGACTGAATGCTATGTTCCAAGCAACATACAAGAGATAGCTCATGATGTGATGAATGTAGCATTCCAAAGCCAACATATATTTGTTAGTTTAATTCTCGCAAAGATTAACAAGTGATGGATTCCTAGGGTTAGCTATCCTTGTATCTCAGGAACAGTGCACCAAATGACTAATTGTGTGCAACATTAATTGAATTTACTTTTCATGGAAACAGTCAATGCATAATGCCAGCCTATAATATCCAATATAAGATGCGCTAATTTGGATTATTACAGCACATCATAGGCATCACAGCACACATACAGTGGCGTGTATAGCCAGACTTCTGTAGGGAGCAAAAGCACGTGTTCACATTTTTTACCATTACAATGTCAAGCACAGAAATCAATATTTATTTTTAAAAAAGGAGCGAAATCTACCTTGAAAATCGCAGAAGTATAATGTACAAGTCAATAAGATTCTTCTCTTCCCTATATATGTTCGCCTGGACACAATTGACAACAAGAAGTTAGCTAGAAAAAATTATAGGCACATCAGGGCACAATCAAACGGCATAACCTTGTAATGCTATTGCTACAGTTGCCAGATGCACGCTTGGAGCAATGTAAAGCCAAAGATAAATGAGACAGTGTCATTAGTTAGCAGATTCAGCTAGACCTATCCAGACGAAACCTCCTAACTTTTTCTAAAAAGAATGCAAGATCTGGGAAAAGCGAACCTAAATATTCTTCATAATCACAAGATCTGATTTTAGTAATGATGTTATTGAGACTGGTAAGGCATAAGATGAATATGCTGGCACCGTTAATGACTTGGAGCATGTTTTAATGTTGTATATGTTTAAATTTACATTGTATACTTATCTCTCTTGTAAATTTTTCGAATTACTATATTTGTCAAATTTATCAATTTTTAAAATTAATTGAATTTATGAGTAATGTGTAAAATTGTATTCCATATTTTGGAACATTTATCTGAATTTATCCGGCTTTACTCGAGAGTCGATATCCCCAAACTCCCCACCTCGAGAACCTACCAATTTTTCAAGCCTGTTAACTGTGATCTGGGCAGACAAAATGGATCCCTCTGTGGCGTAAATAAAAAGAAAAGAACATTACAATTCCGATCTCTGTGGACTGAAAGAACCCAGTAATGTGCATCTCAACATGGCATTGAAGATTATATTTCCTATGTCCCTCTGCAATTTAGACAGCTTTGAAATTGCAATTGCTGGTCCAATTTTGCCACGCAATAACCACCACACGAAACTAATTTTTGAAAAAATCCAAAATGTAACCCTGAGAATAAAAAAGAGATATTTTGTTTCTCGCGGACCAACAGAATTTCGAGTTATGAAATCAAATACCCTAAATTCAAAGAGTCTGCATGGAATTCAGTTGATATTTAGCTAAACATAACAAGAGGGGCTAGGGCATGAAGTAAGATCCATAGTCCATTATCAATTACCAACTTTGTATAATGTTTTGCCGAAAGAAAACAATTGCAGGCGTAAATTAGATTGTGTGCATTACCTGTTTGAGCATATTATCAGCAATCCGGTAGTAATATCTGAGGGACATGCGATTGTCGACATCGACTTTCTGGGTGCTGGCGGCTATACTCAACATTTTGGAAGGCGCCCTCATCTTCATGTTCTCAGTGGCACGCGAAGGCGATCATGTCATTTGGTGTACAGAAGAAATAGATGAACTGGCGAATGCGTTAGCCTTCTCTTTTTCTTCTTCTTCTCTTCTCGGCGTGTTTCGGCATATTTTATACGAGCATGAAAATGTTGTCATTTGTCGATGAAAATGAAGTCATTGTTACTCAACCTAAAATTGAAGGTTTTTTAATAAACACCTCTGCGGTTTATTATACTGTTATTAATTATTGGCATTATTACTGCCTTGCTATATCCCTTTTTATGGCCATTGTGTGCATTAAAAGTTTTAATTATTTGAAAATTGAGATGCAAGTTTTTGGACTTGAGATTTAGTGCGAGTTTTATTTCTATTTTTCTGTACTTTATATTTAGATATGCATGGGTTATTAAATCCGTTATAAAAAAAAAAACATAGTTATTTGTTGTAGTCATAGCTTTCTAGATTAAGTTATCTATGTAGTATAAACTAATTTGAATTGTGAAAGTTTTATATGTTTGTTTATTTTTAAATTAATTATTTTTGTGTTTATTAAATTAATTTTAATTTTTTCATTAATTATATTTATTTTTTTTAAATTATTTATATTTTTAATATTTATCATTAATTAATTATAATTTGTTTCATTAATTATTTATTTTTATACTTCCCAAAATGTAGCAAGAAAATAAATTCACTCCTCTTAGCTCGCAAATAGAGGAAACACAAGAAGCAGACATCCAAAAATCAACCCCCATCACAAAAGGTACCCCCCTCTTCTCCCAAGGGGGCAAGCCTCGCTGAGAGCTCCAAAGGAAATATTGTAGAAGTCGAGGAAGTTGAGCAAGAATCTGAAGGCTCGGAGGAAGAAGGCGAAATAGGAGAATCTCAAGCCTCGATAAAGAGATCCACAAAGGGTCGCAAAACAGATCGGGAAAAAAGAGAGCTGGAAACCTCCAAAGACAAGCTCCAAGACAGCCAACCAACTCTTGAGAAGCTACTAGCGACAAAACCAAAAGATGGCGAGAAATCAGCCCCAAGTGTCCAAGGGAGCCAACTAGAAATACAAATGGTGAAGATTGTCTCTTGGAATTGTAGAGGTATGGGAAGCATAACCAAAGAAGAAGTCATCAGAAGTTTAATTAGGACAGAAGCTCCAGACATACTTCTTATCCAGGAGACCAAACTGGAGGACTCCGCTTTCCTTCAGGTAAGTAAGAAACTCTGGAATAAATGTGAGGCGAAAGCAATCTCAACCCGAGGGGCTACCAGTGGGGTGGCCACCCTTTGGAACGCTAACAATTTCTCAGTCATTTCTGAGACCCTCAACCTTCACTAGTTGTTCTTAAAATTGCAGCATGTAGATACAAATCAGATTTTTAGTCTCTTCAACGTGTACGTTCCTGTGAACACCGGGGAAAAAAGGCTTGCTGGGACTCCTTAAGAAACCATGCAGACCTAGTTAATCTCGAGAATATCATCATTGCCGAAGATTTGAACCTCACACTCCTGTCAGCAGACAAGAGAGGGGGCAGCATTGTCCATGATCCGGCCAAGGAATGGGCAGAGGACCTTATGCAGGACTGGGACCTGCAGGACATCAAGCTAATCTCTCGCAAGTACACTTGGACTAACAAAAGAATTGGTCTTGGTCATATAGCTGCCAAGTTGGACACATTCTTTCTTCAAAGCTCTTTTCTTCTACTTGGTATAGAGGCTAGAGTTCATATTCTCCCTTGCAGCACTTCCGATCATAAACCCATCAAGCTGGAACTCGTGTTTTAGCTTGACCTTGGACCTATTCCTTTCAGATTTAACCTGCTCTGGGCTAAGGAATCGGACTTCATGCAATTAGTTAAGGACATTTGGCTGCAGCCGATCAAAGGCTCCCCCTTTTTCATCTAGGAACAGAAGCTTAAAAGAGTGAAAAGGGCTTTGAAAAGCTGGGCCAAATCTCTACCCAATCGAGCCAACGAAAGGAAAAAAAATTCAACGCATTCTGGAAATTCATCATCTCCAAGCTAAAACAGTTGACATAACAAAAGAGATTCTAGATAAAGAAGCCTTGTTTCAACCTAACTATCACAATGCATGTCTAGCTAAGGAAGAATACTAGAGACTTAAGTCTCGCAGTCTTTGGCTTAAAGCAGGGGACAGGAACTCTTCCTTCTTTCACAAACAAGCTCAAGCAAGGAAATGTACCAATTCCATTTTTGAAATCAAAGATGGTACCATCATTCACAAGGATAATGCAAACATCAAAAAAGCAACTTCTCTTCATTTTAAGAACATGTATAGCAAAGATATAAATCTGAATCAAAATTCAGATATGATGGACGAGATCCCCTCCCTGATTTCTGCTAAAATGAATCACCTCCTTGAAGCTAAAGTCACCAAGAATGAAGTCAAGGTTGCGTTATTTGCCATGGACCCAGACAAAGCCCCTGGGCCGAATGGATTCTCAGCCAGATTCCTCCAAATTTGTTGGTCTATTGTGGAAAAGGATCTTTACAAAATGGTTCTAAAATCCCAAGTTCGCCAGAAAATTCGAGGCAACACGAACTCTGCTTTTCTTGCTCTCATCCCCAAAGAGAAGGGAGCCAACTCCTTTAACAAGTTTCACCTGATTTCGCTTTGTAATATAGGTTACAAATTGATCACCAAAGTCATCGCTAATAGGCTGAAGCCCATCCTCCCCAAAATCATACCAGAAAGCTAAGGAGGTTTCATTCAAGGTAGACAGATTGTGGAAAACTTCATTATGGTCCAGGAGGCAATCCATTCAAGCCTGAGTCACAATGAAAAAGGTAGGGTTGTCAAACTTTATTTAGCAAATTCTTTTGATAGAGTTAGGCATAGTTTTCTATTGAAAGTCTTACATAAGCTTGGATTTGGTGAGAAATTTATAAATTGGATTCGAGCTTGCATCTCGGAGCCTTGGATTGCCCCATTAATAAATGGCAAAGCTGCTGATTTTTTCAAAGCCACGAGAGGGCTCAGGCAGGGGTGCCTTCTCTCACCTCTTCTATTTGTTCTTCAAGCCTCTGTCCTCATTTTTTACCTAGACAAAAAAAGCGCAAATCAGGATATTGCTGGGCTCTGTATTGCAAGAGATGTTAAAACCATTAATCATGCCCTCTTCGCGGATGACTCACTGCTACTGGGAGCAGCTTCTGGGCTTATTGCCTCCAAATTTAAAAGAGCTTTGGACGAGTTTTGTTTGGTTTCGGGAAGCAGTCTAAACAAAGGCAAATGCCATATCTATTGTTGGAACACCACTTCCAGCTTGCTCAACTCCATTTCCAGAACCTTTGGTTTTGCAACATCCTCAAATTGGACTTCCTTCAAGTATTTGGGCCCCCGATGTTTCTCAAAAAAGCTTACATCAGAGATTGGCTCCCCCAATTAGAGAAATTCAAGAACAAGTTGCTTGCCTGGGGTTATTCTTGGCTTAACATTGTTGGTAAGTCTGTCCTCATTAAATCTGTCCTTTCTAGTCTTCCCTTATTTCAATTTTTTGTCCTTCTCGGTCCCACTGGTGTTTGCAGAAAAATGGAAGAGACCATTCAAAAATACTTTTGGAAGGGGGGCAAGCAGAATGAGAAAAAGATTCTGCTAGTCAACTGGGAATTTATCTCCAAACCGTTGTTGGAAGGAGGCTTGAAATTCAAGAATCTTAGCTACCATAATGTTGCAATGGGAGCTAAATTAATTTGGAGAATTATTGCCCCTAAACCTGGTTGGGCGCAATTAGCTCTTTGGAAACAATACTTCAAAGGCCAGCGTTCTTGCTGCCTAGATCACCCTAAGATGCACCCAAATACGCCCTTTCTGAAGCTTTGTAACAAAGCATGCTCTCTCATCAATGATCAGGCCTTCTGGTTTCTTGATAATGGAAAAAGGATCAACCTCTGGACAAACAAAATTTTGAATAACGAGCCGTTGGGAGACCGTTGTTCACTCCAAACGATGTGTAGATGGATGAATGAGGCTAGAATGTGAACTTTGTGGGACATTTCAGCTTGGCAGAACTCATGCTGGGCTGGCTAGAATCTTCAAACACCCCCAGAATTATCTATGGAACGCGAGATTCTGATTTCCAAGCTCCACGAACTGTCTCCTTCGCTGGCTCGAAAAAGGGACACAAGAGGATGGGGTACGCAGACTGGTGGATACACCATTGCTCAAGGTTACGCCAAGCTATGTGAGCACCCCCATGTGGCCACGAACCCTGAGCCTTGGAAAGGGATATGGCATTATCCCACCTTACCTAAAATCGACTTCTTCAACTGGCTGCTATGTCACTCCAAAATCTTGACAGATGATAATCTCCAGAAATGTGGTTTCCACAGTCCTTCAAGGTACAACCTTTGTAAGGTAAACCAGGAAAGCGTAATTCATCTGATGCTTGAATGAACCTTTACTTTGCAGATTTTGACAAAATTGTTGGGAACTCTGAGTTCTAGCATTGTGTTGCCTTCCTCCATCCTTGATATTTTTGCTGTGGGCCTCCCCCAAAAAACAAAATCATCAGAGCTGCTTGGACTGCTCTCCCTAAAATAATATGTTGGTAGGTTTGGCTTGAGAGAAATAAAAGGATCTTTCGAAGCTACGAACAGGAGGCCAAGCTTGTGGTAGTTAAGATTAAAAGCCAGCTTAAAAAGAGTCGGAGAGAACTTAAAGATGATTTAAATCTCAGCTAGCAAGATATAAATTGGGGCTTCTCTCTCGATCTTCAGTTCCAAAAAAGTGCAAATAGTATCTCCCTCCCCAAAGATTGGCAAATAAGACTTTCAGCAAATGAATTCAAGGATTGGACCACAAAACAGTAGAGATACTCCCTATTTTTTGATGGGGCTGTAAAGGCCAATCCTGGAAGAGCTGGCGTTGGAGGCGTCATCTTGAATCCTGATGGCATAAGGATACACAGTTTCGCCTGGGACTTGGGCATAGCTTCTAGCATTCAAGCTAAGGCTTTTGTTCTTTTCCAAGGTCTCAAGATTTTGAAAATGTTGAACATCAAGGAGGCTAATGTAATTGGGGACTCTCAAGTTATCATTAACATTATGGTGACACATTCTAATCCAACAGATCTAAGGCTTGCAAGGCTGATATTCAGAATAACAAATCTTGGAGACTCTTTCCAGAATTTGAATTTCTATCATGTGTTGAGAGCTAATAATAAAGAGGCGAACATTGAAGCCAACAAAGCAGCCCTCCTTACAGTTGGAGCCTTACTCAGAGGAGGACAGGAAACATGGGAACCAATTCCTTAATTTAGATAGTTGTCATGTTTTATTGCCTTTTGTTAAATCAGTTTGTATGTATCCACAAAGTTGGGAAAATATCTGAAATAGACTACATAGTAGCACTCAAAAAGAGATGTGAGATAAGCATAAACGCCATGGCCTTGCATGGTTGTGGGACTTGTGGAATTAGACTCACCTTTTGTAATCCGTTTTTTGGCATTAAGGCCAAGTATCTAATATATCCACTATCCGTTTCTGTAAATATATATATAATATATATATATATTATATATGTATATTATATATATTGGAAGGCTCATTTACCAATGATGTGAAAATGTTTGTTAGAACATTATGTTTATTATTTTGAATAAGATCTATGTTCAAAGGTTTTTAAAGGTTATCAATTTCCATTCTCACTTGGTGATTGTTTTTAAAAAACCCCCCATGTTTACATTTTATATTTATAATAAATAAATAAATAAAAATTAAATAAGTGTCATTGATATAGGTTTCAGACATATTTTGGTATTCATGGGTAAAAAGTTGTGATCTTAAGTCTCATTTGGTGTCGTGGTATCATTCAATATTTGTTTACAAGATAAAATGGAATAAGTATCAATGACTCGACACTTTGTCAAACACATCATTTTGACATTTTGTTTAAGAATCCATATCCACAAGGGAACAGTGATGAGTACAAATAATGGAATAATTACAAAGACATGGTAGATGCATTTCTAGACAACCTAGGTTGGTGTATAAGGATCCATATCCATCGGTAAAAGGTTATGAATTATATTGTCGCTCTATGTTGTTGCATTATTACATCTCCATTTACTAGAAAATAATGGAATAAGTACCAATGACATGGGTAACTTGCCAAAGTCCTTGGTTTCGTGTTTTTGTTGAAGATCCATATCCACAAGGAAATATATGTTATATTCTCACTCAATGTTGCTAAATTGTTACATCTTCATTTTTAAAGGGGAAAATAGAATCAATGCCAATGATGTTAGTACCTTGCTAAACAACATGGTTTGGTGTTTTGGTCCAGGATCCATGTCTAAGAGTAAAAGGTTATGAGTTTCATTCTCAGCCAATGTTGCTACGTCATCACATCCATCATTAAAAAAACAAACAATACTTAAGTATTGTGATAGAATTACCTTGCCATACACATGGGTTTGGCATTTTGGTTAAGAACCCATAGCCACAAGTTGAAGTTTAAGAGTTAAGTTCTCACGAGGAGCAATTGGATGTTGCATACCCATTATGAGTTCCTCCTTTGTTTAAATTCTAACATTGTGAGTGGTTTCAGTGTCATGAATTACGAACCATCTTTAGCTTGTGGTTATTAGCTATGTAATGTTATAGTTCTTATCTTTATAATATTACAAGTTGTGATCATGGGTGTTGGTGTTAAGGACTTGCAATAAAAAATGGTTCCTTGAAAAAATATGGATGTGAAAGGCTTGTAACGTAAAATTATCCAGCTTACACACTTTCTTAATGTAGGATCATTGTTTCTTTTGTATTTTTCTATAAAAGAAATTGCTTATAAAACATATCACTTTCTTATCATTTCATATGATATCTTAAATTAAAATAAATGTATTTTTTCTCATCACTTTGTATTTCTCGTTTGTGACATAATCATACTCCATTTTTGTAATGTTGTTATAAAATTATAAAAGAAAAATGTGCAATACATTGATATACATTTACAGTTGAATGCTTTTACCCATAACAATATTGCACTGACTCCTAAGTTTGAGCACAAGAAAACCTTGTCATATTTCGTATGCTCCACAACTTGACACAAACCTCTCGTCGCCATACATACCACTTTATGCGTCCCTGGCATGTAACAACACTCCCCCTTACCTCTAATTTGGCATATGAAGGCAATAACAACCAATCCCAAAAATATCATGCTTTATGGCTCTATGTTGACATTTGGATCACATACTTTATATGTCTGTCAGAGGTTGTATTATCATATAGAATTCATCAAAAGAACATGTATGTTGCATTTGTTTCTTGACAAAATATGACACACTAGCATGATCAAAATTACTACATATTATATGTTCTTTGAGATCATCTTTCACGGGCAAAACCCTCTTCACGATATCAAATATCTTTGTCCATTTCTTTCGCATGCAAAGGAATCCCAAAAATATCATGCTCAATGGCTCTATGTTGACATTGGCTCGCATATTATATATGGTTGTAAGAGGTTGTATTATCGTATAAAAATCATTAAACGAATGTGTATGTTGCATTTGTTTCTTGATAAATGATGACAGCTAGCATGATCAAAATTACTAAAAATTATATGTTCTTTAAAATCATCTTTCACAGGTAAAACCCTTTTCACAATATCAAATATCTCCGTCCATTTCTTTCGCATGAAAAGCATTTCCTTTCCCTTACAAACATTGATTTCCCATGATGAGTTTTTCTTATGACGTATTGCAATAGCAAAAATCATAGCTATATATGGTTTATCTTGCTTATGAATTGAAGTTGATGTGATATGTTGGCTACACAGCATGAGTTTTTTCAATAGAGGTGTCCACGGAAGAAATAGGAACAACAGAGAAAGAGGCCAAAACCCATAACAAAGGGGGGATAAAAGGCTCAAGTTCTCAATACACTTTGATGTTGATTCAGAAGAATTTAACCAATTGCTTCATATTCATTTTCTTAACTTAGTTGTCCAGCAAGATTATCATCTGCCCCCTCCACCTTCTAATCCACAACCCATTATCGGCATCCCCATTTATCTTCATGTTTCATGCCACATGGTCATTCCAACCTATAATGGATGGAAAGATGTTGTTCACCCCCCTCAACACCAAGTCCAAGGATGTCCCAATGTTTCTCTTCCACTTCCATTATCTCCTTTAACTCCACAATGATCCCATCATGCTCTTTGTATGGACTCACATGCCAAGTCTCTACATCTTGCAAACGCCAAAACCCTTGAGCCTAAAGCAAGCCAAGGAAAACAAAAAGTGGTGACTACCAAGTCTAGTTCATCTCCGTAGTCTTCTCATTCAGTTACATCACATGCTCACCATGATCAACACACTAGGAAAGAACAACAAGCAGAAAGTGGTGAGAAAAGGAAGGTTGCATAACATAGTAAATATGGTTTTTGATTACTTCCATGATGATGGATAGTTACTAGTTTATACATTTTCATTTTCCAAATAGTTTTCAATTTATTTTTCAACACTTTGATTTTTGGGACTTCGGCATACTTTTTAGCACATTTTACAGTATGTTTCAACACATCGATAATACTATGTTTGATCCCAGGGTTACGTTTTTGGATGTTTAGGGTTTTCCATTATTTCTCAATAATAAAAAGGTCTCTGAGCCTCATTGTATCATAGCTCAAAAGGCATGTAGTCATCACATCTCTTCTCAGAGATAGCTACCATCCCCTGAGCTAGTTTATTTTCATTCTACATGTAAACAAATTTCACTATTTGTTATTATTGAATTGAAGTTCATTTTCTGATGTAGCTCTGTGTTTCTATTTTAAATTGTATTTCATTTCATTCCTACATAAAATTTCATCAGTGGTATCAGAGAAGTCTTCTCTTTCTTTATTTTTTTGTGCATGTCCCCAACGAGGTTGGGGTATAAGGAGTTAGGAATTGAACTGGTTGAACCCTTGCAAGACCGACCTTTCCAACCCTCATGGCCTTCCATGGTGGAAGAAAAGAAAGACAAGGGAGTAGGAGATCCTTTCAAAATGTTGCTTGAAGAAACCCTTGAGTAACAAAGGAATGAGATAATGGATAACTTTTCCAAAATCCTTTGGTAGGTATAAGCGGGCGAAGCATCTTCATCCGACAACCACCTCAAAGGTGCCACCCCCTTAAGGTACAAGTGAACTTTGACATTCCTATATTTGAAGGCCAGATAGATGCAAATGTCATAGATAAATGGTTAAAATATACTATAAGGATATTTTTAGGTCCATAATTTTTCCAATAGGGAAATGATCTAGGGGATCAGAAAAAATGATCTAAATTGAAAGTGCTCGAAATTGCTCGAAAACAAACCCAAATCATAGTGCTCATCCTCCTAAATCCAATGTTTCTTGAATCGCCTCAAAACGACATTGTATGCTCAAGATATCACATTCTAAAGTTTTGGCCAAACAATTAAAAAGTCAAACAATAGGGTTGACTAGGAAGACAGTTTAGCTAACGTCATGATGACATCAACATGCTGACTGGGCGTACGGAAGATAGAAGGACCAATCTAGACTCTCCTTGTGTTAGCTTCGTAAAGGTCTGGTTGGCACAATTTTATTAGCTAAAGGTACATGGTACGACCCAATCCCAAGACTCCACGTGGCACAATCCCAGGGTGCCACATGGCAGTTCGGGAAAGGAAATAGTTTGTTATAGAGACCAGTCAACCCCGCAGGAGTCGAACCCGTGACCTGCCGAACAACAACCAACCGCATTACCAACAAACCACGTATATGTTTTTACTATATATTATGTGTCATTTATATTTAAAAAGTAGGGGTTTGTATGGTGGCCGGAGGGGCGGGGCACTTGGCCCCAACCCCTGGTTTTTCGACACCCACACAACCATACGCGGGGCAGAAGGCAGAGGGGGAGGAGTCATTAAACCCTGGCTCCAATTATATCAGTGATCATATGACAAACACTTGCAGCTGTGGGAGCAGATCGGGTGGCACCTAGCCCACGTCGGCCCCCGGTCCCATGGCCCATAATATGACCATATGCTGAGAGTAAAGGAGAAGAGTGGCCGAGGTGGGCAGTTAGCTTGACCCCTAGCCACATGGCACTCAATGTGACCCTAACCCGACATTTAAGGGTTTATTGGCATATTTAATTTGGCGACAAACTACACAATTTACAACAGGAATACCATCGGCACCAAGCAAAATTGTCCCTCGATGGTTGGGAGAAAGGCGGAAATAGTAGGATGATTAGCCATAATTGCATATTTGTAGAACAGTTAGCAGAGTTTTGTTCAAGGAGGCATATCTTGCTCGTTTTTCAACCTTTTTGAGCTCGAGAAGTGCCTAGATATGGGTTTTTTAGCATTATGAATCCATTGGAAACACTACTTTTGCAATTTGAGCACTGTAAAATTTTATAATTTCAAATTTGAGCATATAATTGAAGAGGCCCAACATTGGAAGTTGGATTCGGAGACGTAGCCCATGAGGGGTGAACTCCGTTATCAAATTGTTATTTTGTGTTGCTATTCATGGTTCATTTCTCTTTGTTTTATTTTTTCAAATTGAGTTTAAAAAACACTAAGTTTATGTGCTTTGCAATTTGATCCATTTCCCACAAGACATAAACTTGCTTGTAATTTTGTTATGAGACCTTCAAGTTTTTAATTTCAGATAAGGAAAAGATTACTTTTGCACTCCTCAAAATTTCCACCCACGTTAAGGACTAGTGGGAAACCTATTGTGAGCAAAGGGACGAGAAGGAACCCTCAATATTTTTAGCCACACCCACTTGGAATTTTGTAACAACCCCTAGTTTATTTTCCATGTAAAAATAATAAGACCAAGGTCATGGGACACGTATTCCAAGATAAACGGTGGGAAAAAAACTATAGTGGGAATCAATTGTGGTTTATTTATGGTTATGGAAATTTGCAAAGGCAAGGAGACAATAATTGGTATTTAATATGAAAATAAAGGAAAATAGGAGAAAAAGGGATGAAGAGACACAAACAAGCATGATAGGAAATTAGAGGGAAAATGAAGAAAATATGGACCTCAATGGTAAAAAGGCTTCAGAGAAACAATTAATAGCCTTTTGATAGTTTTGGGTTGGGCTCTCAATCACTCTCTCTTTTACAATCTTGCATACTTAGAAAATTATTAGATCACTCTAGCATTCTCTTGGATTTGGAAGAAGACAAGCAAAGGAGAGCAAGGAAGCGTAAGGAGACAATTGGATCAACAACCACAATTGGATTGCTTTGTAGGTAATAGGTTGCATGTATGATCTCCTTGTTGGTTTCTGGATGCATGGTATGCGCATGTAGTTCTATGGTTATGCATTGTCATTGGCATGGAGATTCGTTTGTATTGATAGTGGTTTCAACCTTGTGTTGTCTAGGCAATTCTCTCTTGAGATAGAAATGATCCCTCTAGCCCAATGAGTGGGACTAGCAACCTACGTGACAATCTACTAGACACTTTCCTAAGTTAGAATCGAAATAGGAGAAGAGGAAGACGACCTACCTCGTTCTTATGTTATAACGTCCTCTTTTGTTGAAGACCTTGAATCGCTTGCACCATAGGCTCGGTCCTACTTCTCACAACGTTTGAATGTCTGCACAAGATATCAAGACACAACAAAGCATACAAGTGAAAATAGCATAATCGAAAGTAACCTAATTAACAGATCAAGGAGCATTAAGATAAATGTGGCATTAATACACACATTTATGGAAAGTGAGCCAACAGTTGTATATATTAATAGAATAAAGGAGGGAGCATACAACCAAGCCTTGATGTCAATAAGATCTCCTTGAGTGAATGTACAAGTCCAAGCTCAATCTCTCTAATCACTCCTTCAAGCCAAATGAGTAGCATGTAGGCATAATCTCAGCATAAGGGTACGAATAGCCAAAGACTAACCAATTGGGAATGGGAGAGGATGAATATATAAGCAGGGAAAGGAAGTTAGGATTTCTCTAAAGATAGGAGAAGGCCCTCATCTCAAGGAGGTAACTCATAGGGATAAGACCAAAGGGCGAAGTTGAGATAACTCGGCCTCATCCATGCTGAACAACCTCCAGCTCGTCGTTTTGGAAGCCTCTAAATCACGAAGCTTCTTGTCCTCTTTCGGAAAATTTCCTTTTAGGGATCATCACGGGTATCAAAGCCAAAAGCACGCTTGCATCACGAGGCTAGTATAGTGCAACTAGCGACCAGCATGGGTTCCCAGTGTTAGGGGAGCGATGATCCTCAAATTAGGTTTTAGAGCCATTTTCTTCAGGGGAAGCTTAAGGCATTTTTCAATCAGTGTTTTAGGGAGGATCTGAGTTGCATATCTGGATGAGTAAACTGCATGATGGTCATGTTTTAGGCACTTCGGGGTATGTCACAAGGAAGTGTGGGAGATGCGACAAAACACTGTGTAACAGATGCCCCCTAAAGCATGAAGGCAAAACAGGGAGTGATGGTTGAGATGCTTTACGAGATTTTGCAAGGACATGAACAAACACTATCAAGAGACCTACAAATCAAGGATGCATATACATATACATATCTCATATCAAAACATGAATCCACGGTATGGACACAACCATCCAATAGTAAGGACTATGAAAAAGATCCACGATATGGGTGTAACCATCCGAATGAGAAGGATCATTTGTAAATCTAAGATCCAAGGTATGGATGTAGCCACCCGATATAAAAGGATAATCATAAATGTAAAGTCCCATAGTATGGTCACAACCATCTGTATAGAAGAAACATGTGTACAATCATGAACAATACATAACTCCACATAGTCTGAGTTATATGAGACAAAACTCAGGGTCTTGCGCTCCATCCCAACCTGATCAAAGTACAAATTCTAACATGCAAATAAATGTGTCAAAGTCGAACATGTTATAAAACCACCTGATTACCAACCAATGATGTGGACCGTTAACAGGCACGAGAGAAACCACTAATAATGACAATGGTTCTCAAGGTACGACGGTACAATCCGTGAATGTGAAAATGAAGTTGAAGTCGAATAGTCATGGAATCATCCGATCGAAGGCCAATGATGAAAACATGTCATCGGATGTGAAGAACTTGCCATTAAGGCATGCTATCTCTAAGGTATTGAAAGGGAGTCTCTAAGTCATTTTCCTGGATAATGAGTTGAAGTCGATAGGAAGTGACTCATCGAAGGAGGACTATGATGATTCCCCCATCATCGACACAAAACAAGGAATAAAGTGAAGTGAATGAGCATGATCAAAGCTGTAGCAAAAGGTCAGACAATGTATAGGTAACAAACTGCAGATAGGACTTCTCTTGAACATATCGGGGACATGACTCTGGAGTGTGGCAATATTTTACTCGACATAGTACTATTATCACAAAAAAATTGATCATCTAGCCTAATTTACTAGATGGATTGAAGTACACCATGTAAAGCCAATTTTACCATAGTAAAATTGCTTTTAGTGTGAGAAATTACCAAATAAACCACCTTTATTAAGTAATTTATAGTTAAACCCATGCAAAATAATTAAATAAATAATTATTTATTAGATTTTCTTATAGAAATAATTAATTAAACCATTGTTTTATTATTATTCCTTCTTATATTTGATCCAATCATGAAAAATAAATAAATAAATCATTATTTTTCTTATTTTTCTCTAAGAATAACTAATTAATCATTAATTAATTACTATTCTTTGTTAAATTTGACTAAATCCCTTAGGAATAATTAAATAAATCTTTATTTGTTTATCATTCCTTAACTAATTTCTTGAGATAATAAATAAATCATGTGTTTATTTATTATTACTAAATAAAAGTATAAATACTTTTTCCCTCCTAAACAAATGTAATAAAATATTCCAAGTGGTAATTCCAAGAATGGGATCAATAATATTTTATTATTGCTCATTATTCCAAGATAACTCAATAATTTGTTATAAATATGAGGGTTTTCCATTTATTATTCACTTTTGATTATTTTCATTGTTGCACTCACTGTTGTAACTCTCATTATTTTCATTATTACACACCATATTTTTGTTGAGTTTATGCATTATAGAGGAGAGAGACTCTACAGAAGCCGAAGGCGTTTGAGGATAGCCAAGAACCCATCCCATAGAGGGGGACTGGTAACATTTATATGTTCTCTTCACAGGTGTTATTATAAAATTATTCTTTACATATCTGGTTTCCATTGGATGTTTTGGGATTATTACTCTTTCTTTCACTGTTAACTATGATTGCAGCATAGATTAGAATTTTGGTAGGTTTTGTTTCTATCAATAGTTGCAAATCTACAATGTTTAGCAGTCATTTCTATTGTTAAGATTGTTTGTCATCCACAATATTAAGTGGGTTCTTTTCGTACATCATTAAGAAGAAAACACTACAACAAATTGGCGACTCCACTGGGTTTTATACTTTAGATCTAGAAACTTTGGTGACCTTTGGTTTTTAGCTAAGGGTTTCTTCCTTTTTCAATTCTATTAATGTTTCCTAGTGTTTTAACCCTAGATCTGATAAATTTCTGACTTCTGTAATCTTTTTGGTCATTTCCGCAAGTCACAGGAACCAGGGGTGGCAAAGGCGACACTTTTTGTTTTGAAATATGCAAACCGGAAGTCTCGGAGTAGAAATCGCAGGTTTTAGCCCAAAAGGTGCAATTTGGGCTCCATAACGCAACTTTCTGCCCAAAAAGTGTGATTTCATAAAAAAACAGGTCAGAACCTGCGATTTCTGGGTTTTAGGGTTTCTCTCATATCTGTTTGTAGGTTTTGTTGAGAGTTATCTATTGGGTGTCTGACCTTTTGTCTCATCCCGCTCAGGCCTTGATCCATTTTGTTTTACTCGTCAAAGTAGAATTTAGCCTCCCTTAAGGCTTCTATTACACTTCCGCCTTTCTAGGAGGAGTTTAGCTGAGTGAAAAGTCTGAGTTTCTGCAGCACTTTCAACCACATTTTCCAAATCAGTGACCTTTTGTTTCAGATATGATAAGATAGGTTGCTACCATCCATAGTTTCACATTCAAACTTGTTTGGTCATTCCCTTAGGGTCCCACCAGTTGCCCTAGGTGTTTCACCCATCTCCCTATCTTTTTGCAGCGATCTCCCCCTTTGGTTTTTTGTTGTTGCTGCACCACTTTCCTGCAGCTTAGAGTCGCTTGATCTCAGTCACACTGACATTTCAGATCTCTTGACAGTTTTAGTGTATTTTCCATCAGTTAAGCCACCTAGCAGTATAGTGTTTGCAAACCCAGTTTCGGTGGGGTTTAGTTAATTGTTTTGTTGTTTATTTTCTGTTATTTGTTTTAGTTTATTTGTAGCAAGCTTTTTTCTTTTTCTTTTTTCACAAAAACGATATGGGCTTAATCAATTAATACACTTGCACACACAAGCACACCTTAAGCGAAGGGCGCTTGGTTTACACTGCCAAGCCAAGACTTAACATAATAAATTTATCTCACCGCATCAGAGACAAAAGATATATTGTTGATTTCCCTTTACCCTTTCTGTGTTCTGTGTGTCCTTCCATCATTGTGCCACCAAGGCGTCAGTTACGGAGACTATTAGGCCTTCACCCCTAGTTTTCGCTTGGGCATATTACTCCTCCCCGTTGAGTTCAAGTTCATAGCCCTCCGAGTCCCCATTCCAACTCTTCTCCTAGTCCTTATGATTATAAACCTCCTTCATCACATATCCTCACCATGTTTGGACCCATAGTAGGTGCAAGTCCCCAATCTAGTGGTGCTTTCGGTGCTACACTGGTGGTCACATCAGGCGGAACAGTCTTAGGAACCATTCCGGCAGCCCCCATGCTCCCCTTTATGGTTGGGTTAAGTCTACCAAATCTTAACCAGTTGGTAAATGACCCCATACACCATGATGTTGGTTGGCCCTCTATGTTGACTAAGCTTCCCTTAGACATCCCCAAGTTTGAGGGTATTGCTGGAGAGGATCCTACTAACCATGTTTGATCCTTCCACATGTGGTGTTCGTCCAACTCCATAACTGATGACTCCATTTGTCTTCGACTCTTCCAACACACATTCACTAGAGACATTGCAAAATGGTATGTACACTATCCCGCTGCCTCTCATTCCGTTTTCACGATGCTTGCTAAAGCGTTCTTGTCCTATTTCTAGTTACCTCTCCGATACGACATTGATACTGAGCTTTTGATCACATTCTGTCAATCCTCCGCTACTCGCCTTTTTGACCATGTTCAAGAGTGGTGTCAAAGGAGGAGCACATGTCGCGGCTCGCCTTTTGAATGCCGTGTTTATCTAGATTGGTTTCTCAAGAGCCTTTTATCCCCCATCGGGAAAGATGTCGCGTCTCATTTTCCTCAGACCAAGAAAGAAGCTCTCCAGACTGCTTTGAGATATGATCTAATTTATGCTCAATCAGGTTATGTCTATACCGTTATTCCATACCTCCCTCATCCTGGTAGTGCTAATGCATTGGGGGAATCTCACGCCACCAACGGTATCGGATCCATTTCACACTCTTTGCCCTATTCTCAATAGAGTTATGGCTACCTACAGGGGGACACCAGTTCCTCCAACATTTATGCCCCTCCTGCTAGCAACATGTTTCTCGGGCCTCTACCCATTTACCAAACTGTTGCTCCTTCTTATGCATAGCCTGACACTCCAACCCCTCAAGCATTAACGCCGCAAACCTCCCATGCATCCTTAGCCCCAGCAATCACCACCCCCTAAGGGTTAGGTGTTTACACAGTAGAGTGATACCAATCCCTAGAATTCGAAGAAAAGGAATAAGGGGAAGGGTAACAAGGGTAACCAGGGTAACCAAGGTAACCAGCCTAACGAACCCCAGGGGAACCAGCCTAACACCAACAAGCAGCAACAGGGCAGTCAACCGAAGCAAAACAAGGCTATTCGTACGAATAAGCCTTGTGCGTGTTGTGGTGTACATGGAAACTATACACATGAGTATCCCCTTTTACCCCGGATGCGCCAACTATGGGAAGCTCAAGCAACTTCTCGAGGTTAACAATCGCCTCAAAATCCTGCGCCACCTCAATTGGTTGTGCTCACAAATCCTTTCCCTCAGCAAGGATTTGTTGCTACTCAACCCCAGCTAGGTCAAGCAGCCCACTTCCCCCAACCTTCTGGTCCTAATGACTGCTAGGCTCTTATGATGAACTCTGATGAGGTTAACCCCTCCCATATCAACCTACAAACTCGGTTGCTCCAATATGACAAGCCCTCCACTTCGTCAGCTGCCAAGTCCAAAACGAAAGTGTCCACTGAGCTTCTTACGACACCCAATGGTCCCTTATAGATCTCTCAACCCAAAATTGAGGTTATTCCCAAGATCCCAAAAGGACCATTATGTCGTAATGCGGCTTCTAACAGAGATGCCCATACATACAGTATAGTAGATGACTTGGCGCAATCCCCTGTTGCCATTTCAACACTAGAAGTCCTCTAGTCATACCCTTCCCAAAAGAAGGCTCTACTAACTACTTTGGGTGCAGTGGACCCTTCTAACGATCTCTTGATTGTCTTCCCAGTTGATACATCAGAGCACCCCCCATTGCCTCATCTGTTACTTTCCAGATACCAGTTAGAGTCCATAATGCCATCATCTCCAGATGCATTATTGACGAAGGTCCATCCACCTGTGTGATGTCTGCTGATCTTTGGAAACAACTCAAGTCACCTGAGTTGTCCCCCTCCACCATCACCTTGCGTGCTTAGGATGGACACTCCTCCCAGCCACTTGGCATGTACCCCAACTATCCTGTGACCCTTGCGGTCAGGACTTTCCCTGTCGATATCGAAGTCATAGATGCCCCTTTGGATTATAACATCCTCTTAGGTCGTAGTTACACATATGCCATGTCATCTGTCGCGTCTGTTGTTTTCCGCAAGACGTGCTTCCCCGTTGAAGGGAGGATCATTACCATTGGTCAATTGACTTACTACGAGCCAACGTCTGTGACCTCCCTCGAGTCCATCATCTTGTCGGTATCCAATAAACAGTCATCCACTCCTTATTCCAATGTCTCACCCAGAGTCTATAAAGATTCCTCATTGTTAGGTGCCTTCCTTGGTCCTCCCCCTCCCATTTCTGAACCTACTTCCATGAGTGTTTGCATGTTACAAGAATCATGGGCTACCCTTAAGCAGTCTGGTACACTTGATCAACGACTAGCTCCCTAGAATCCTATTGTTGCTCTTCCAGCTGAACCCTCTAGACCCACTCCCCAAAGACCTCCTTCGTTTGTGAGTGACTCTCCTATATTCCCTCCAGGAACTATTCCTCTAGGTCTCAACCATCCAGCAGCTATTTTGTTGGGGCATTATCCCGTTGGCCATATACCTTTCTTATTCCCCCCTCCGAGAGCTTTTCTGTACTTGTCATGGCTTCATTGGTCCTTCCTAACATGACTCTCGGGATCCCAGTATGGTACATCGATCCCCCTACAAACATTTCGCCTGGTCGGCCATGACCATATCACGCTTTGACCCCAGTTCAACCGGTCCCCATGACCCTTGCCGCTGCTTCAATACCATCACAACCTCAACAGGAACTAATTCCTGTTGCAAAAGCAACTGGCTAGGGGGGTAAAGCCAAAAATAAAGATTCGAAGGACAAGGCTCCCCAAGCTCCTCTAGCCCCTAAGGCCCCAAAGTCATGTGCTTTGTGTAAAGTTGTTTGGCATGCCACCAGAAATTGTCCTGAACTCCCTCAACTCAAACCTTTGATTCAGGAAGTGTTCCCTGAGTCGAATATTCTAGAAGTCCATGTTGACATATCGGTCCCACCTAAGAAACTCAAAACGCTTCTCACAAACCATCCTTGTGCCCTTTGTGATCTTCATGGTCATTATTCCAATTTTTGCCTTCATCTTGACGAGTTCGTGAATACGAGGCCACTCGTAGTAGAGCCGCTACTCCGCTACCTGTGGCTCTTGGTACCACCAGTCAACCAGAATAGGGAAACTCTAGCCCCTCTATTGTGATCCCCTCCACTGATGTTGAGATGATAGACAACACATGCCCCATTCTTTACCTATCATCATCCTTGAGTTCCTCACCAACAAACCTTCCTGAGGTTGCTGTGCGCATTTCTATCGAACCTTTTTTGACAAAATTCGAGGTCTCAACATCAGTAGACCCTCCATCTACCAACCTATCGTCTATCATCCAAGATGATGTGTATGTGAACGTTATTCCTTAGGTTGATGCACCATGTAATGCCGCCGCATCATGTAGTCAGACTTCCTCCTGTTCGCCTGTATCCTAGCCTAATGAGGACACCATGGAAGTTATGTCTACCGTTGATTACCCCTACACTTGAGTAAGGGGGCGTTCCTTCATGAGGATTTCGAAGGCCATCTCCTTCCTAATTCTCCCAATGTGCTTTACCTCCAGAAATGTTGCTCCCAACACATCCCTTTGATTTGTGTGTCTTTATTTCTGCCATATAGTTAGGTAGATTGCATCATGTCATCTGTTTCTTTTGCACCTTTTAGATGGATCCATCATCCACACTATATATCGGTCATGCCGATGGTGCTAGTCACTTCTCCCGGAATCTAGCCTCAACAACCTGGGCCATTTTTACCCCCTTGCATACGTTAGTCCTTTCAAACGGCGTGTGCATTGGATTTTCCACCAATAATCAGGCCGAATATGATGCAGTGATAGGTTTGTTAGTCGATGCCCTCGCTTATCGCATCCTTCATCTTCATGTTCATTTAGATTCCTTGCTACTTGTCATGCAATTGAATGGTGTGTATCATGTGCATAACCAAGTCCTATTTAGAAAATATCTACGAGTGAAGCTATTAGTATGTGAATTTGAAACCAATACATTCCGTCATGTACCTAGAGCCCAAAATCACTATGTAGATACCATTGCAAACAACATTCTAGATTGGAATTTATCACATGTATACCACAAAAGATAACCACACAAATGGCGAACCATCATCGTCATATAAAATGCATAATCATATTATGTATCAAAAAAGTGTTTGGAACCATAGCTCTAAATACATCTAGTACGCCCATAATACACTGGGGGGGCACATAAGCCCCTACATCTCATTATCATCATCTGGAGGATCTCGTGCCAAGTTGGGCCGAGATGCTTGAATCCCTTTTTTGAGCACTCAGAACACAATGATGCTCCACAAACTCCTCCTACTAGGGGGCATCATTCCCACCTTTGCATACTAGATCAATCCCCTCCATCACATATGCTTGCGGGTAGTATCCCATGCTTGGCGGCATGATGGTTTTCCCTTGGCCATTGATTAACCAAAGTCTTGGCCTAGATCCACCTGGATATAGGTATGGTCGATTATCCTCTCATTCCTTGGATAGTGTGTCCTACCGACCTCTCTGGCAACCCATATGCACATCGCATATCATAGAAATTTGATACCATATCTTCAAATATTCTACTCTATGTGCACATAGTCCCCATGTTTGACTTTGTGGATGAGAATGATTCTAGACCTCCTATAGTAGTTCATTCTCATTTTCCTCTTCCCTTAATTCTTCACTAGGTACCGTTGTTCCAAGAAGAATTAAGGCCATCTTTAGACAAGTAAAGGCACTTGCCTGAAAGTCTTAGATCTTGATTCCGATGGCCAGTTTGTCCGCTACGATCTCCACAAGATTTAGCGCCTTCCCATCCTCTCAAATTGGAGAGAAAACGTCGTTTTATAGGAAAACCCACAATTTTTATGTCGCCCATTGTGACTAGATCGTAGCTCATTTTGACGAACCGTTAGCACCGTTGGAAAGATATCACCAAGCTCTATAATGGGTATTCTTCAGTTTTTGGTGATTTGACACTTCACCAGGAAACCATTTTTCCAACAAGGGTAATTTCGTCGCCTCTTAAAATCAAAATTTGTCATAAAGCGACACTTGTACTTTGAGGTCCACCTCCTCTTAATGCTTTTCATACCATATGTCAATCTTCATCACGAGTAACCATCATTTACTCATGTTTTCATGGTCCCCACCGAGCCTATTTTGTGTGGTAGCGTCATCGAGTCACCCTTGTTCAGAGCATCCGCGATGAGTGACCCTTGCATTCTTGGAGTCTATTTCATGCCCCATCATATCATGTCACAATATTCCATCCATATTTGCATACAGTTCATCTTGTGTTGCCCATTTTGGCCTCGAGTCATACTATCCCCATCCCCTCCAAAGTCGAGTCAGTTGTTGCCAAGTCAACCATGCACTTTATGCTCTAACAAGGGTAGTTATCTATTTGTCCCTCAGTCCCCTTTTCCCCATTATCCCTGGTGTCTTTCCATCAGTCACATTACTATTTTCCTTCATGCTTTAGTTGAGGATCCTCAGTGCCTCATCAATCGCGAGCCCTATTCTTTCGACATCAACTCCTTTATTCCTGAAGAACGGCCTAGAGGGCGGTGTATCTCGGTTCCAACTTCCACTCTTATTTGGCACCTTAGATCGAGCAGAGGGTCTCATTATTGCCCTTTGACTTGGTCATTTCATGTTCGTGATCCATACACTTAACGGTCCAGTGATGCAACAGATTGTACAAGTGATTCCTGGGCGTGTGTGAGATGTTTCAGACCTCATGAGGAGTTGGCCCTTAAGGTAGCCCCCCACATGCCCGGATGCATACCTACTATGCTACAGCCTCAGATGTAGTTCTACAGAGTTGATGGGTTCGGTTCCTACCGATCGTAGTGTTCATAGCATGTACGTCTCCTCCAAATGATCCATTCAGTTTTGCATAGCCCATCCTTGTTCAACAGGGCTTCTTTGGTTGTTCTACCCTCCCTCCCAACCATTTTTTGAGGGAAGGGGCATTGTGGCGCGGGGTGGGCTGCCATCGTGAGCTTTATCGGGCCCACCATGCTCACGACAGACGTATTGGTTAATTTGGCTAGCAAAAAGTATTAATTAAAAAAAAAAAATCTACTTCATTAAACTAATTTAATATGAAAAAATTCAAGGAAAATAATTTAACTAACCTTTCAATTGCGAGAATTCTTCGTTGAATATGTTGATAGCAATGTCGTTGCTCCACAAATTCACTCCAAGTCTTTCAACGAACCTCAGAAAGCCTTGATTTGATGTGAGTAATAGTGATAATGAAATTTAGTATATAGGTGAAATTACGAAGATGTTTTACCGTACAGTTAATGTGGGATTAATTTGTTTTAGAATATATTATAAAAA
>APFE030889471.1:32184-50170 GCA_000404065.3 Pinus taeda | reverse complement strand
TATATATGATGATGATGGTGGTGGTTAACGTCTACTGAGACCAAACTTTGGTTTATTGGACCTAAAGAAACAAATTATTAGTTTGATTTAAGATTTTATTTCTATGCTCAAAAAGCTTGGAGAGAAGCCTCCCGAGCTCACTGTAATTTTGACAACGTAAAAGGCTAGGAAGGTTAGTATTGCAACAAAGATTTTGAAATTGTGATCTAATGTGGTTGTACGCGGGGCACTCTAAGAGGAAGTGATTTTCATCCTTGATGTTCATATTCTCACAGAGATGGCAAAACCTTTCCATCAATGGTGTTTTAGGCACTGCCCAACGACCCGTTTCACTATGGAGCTCATGAGAGTTTGTTTTAATCTTGGCTATATTAATTTTTTTTCTTTGAGCTAGTTAAAACAGAGAGATACTTTTAATCTTGTAGGGTGGGGTTGACAACCTCATATTATCTTAATTTTCTTTTAGCTGCTAAATCTTTCACACACCACATTTTTTCTTTGAAATTAGAAGTAACAATATTTTTAATTGTATTAATGTTTTGCAATGCAACATTCTCGTCGATCTCCCAATGGTTTAACCAAGCCCTGATGCCTTTATACCAACCTCGTTTGAGCCTTAGGTGGTTTTGGATGGAATTTGAAGCTAGCTTAGGAAGTCTATGGTCTCCTATGTTATTGAGTTTGTACTTGTACAATAGAAGCCTAATCATAGCTAGCTTCTCAATAGGGGAAAGACCCACTTCTATAAGGAGAATAGGATAGGGTGTGTTGCTTTTAATTTTGAAGTTATACATTATAAAACGCTTATGGATTTGCTCAATCTTTTTCCAGGATTTTTTAGAGATGCTACAACCCCAAACCTCACATCCATATAAGATAACCGGAGTGATTAAAGTTTCAAAGAGGAACTTCTTTATATCCCACATTACGAGGTTTGTCGTTTTACAATTATTTTCAAGACCAAAATAAGATTTCATCCCCCAATAATCATTTTCTCAATGCTATAGTTCTAGTTGAGATTGTGATGAATATCAATTCCTAGGTACTTGTAGGAAGACACTTCCTCCAAGTTACTATTGTCATACATAAAATTAGCGTAAGTGTCCTTCTTGGATTTGATAATCGTAACTTTTGTTTTGTCATTGTTAACAATCATACCCATGGTAGAGCATAAATCCTAAGAAGTATAAGTTGCTTATCAAGATCAGATGGGCACCTTGCGAGAAGAACAATATCGTCAGCGTAGAGAAGAAGGATGATAAATGTCCCGGCTAGGATCGTGCCAGCACATCCTGCTTCCTCTAAACAACCTTCTAGCTTGTCGATGTAAATGCCAAATAGGGTAGGGAGAGAGGGGTCAACCTTGTTTAACTCCGATATTACACTTAATATCTTTCGACCACCCCTCGTTGCTCTTTAACTTGGCAATTACATTCTCGTATAACCTTATAGCAGCAGCTCTCAACTCAAAAGGAACCTTTAGCTCTGCTAATATGTTCCAAAGGTTGTTTCTAGGAACTGTATCGAAAGCCTTTCTAAAGTCCACAAAGCAACAAACGAGATTGGATTTATCATTGCGACATTCCTCCACAATGATCCTAAGCATAACGAAGTGGTCTGTTGTTGAGTGCTACTTTCTAAAACTCGCTTGGCTTTTAGCCCGCTTACTTTCACTTTCAAGCCATATGCTCAGCTTCCTTTCCAAAATAATACCATATAACTTGGCTAGGAGAGGGCTGATCATAATTATCCGATAATTAGAGGGGTTATTTGTATCCCCACTTTTAAAAATAGAGATAATGAGGCTTTCAGTCCATGGTTTAGGGAACCCTTGCTTGACCGTTTGATTGAAAAGCTTGTGAATGTGGGGGATGAGGACAGGACCTCCAATTTTTAAGATTTCTGCCTTGTAACCTTCAATGTCCTTAGCTTTCTCATTAGCTAAGCAATTAACCCCAAAATCAATGTCTTCTAATGAGAAAACTTCTTTCGTTGTGAGCAAGATTTCAAAGTTATCACTGACATTTGAAGATTGATAAAGCTTTTTAAGATAGGAATTTCAGTCGTGTAAAGCAATTTTATTATTATCTTTAGTTTTCCTAGTTAGAATCTGCCTCCAGAATTTCTTAGGAGCTACTTTAGATAGGTGTAAGAGATTCTCTTGTCTTTTACAAATATACTACTTTTTTTACCTTTTAGTTAGGGCTTTGTATATTTTTATTTTGCTAATTTTAAGAGATTCATCAACAACTTCCTTAATTGCTCTTCTCGCACTTTTACAATCTTTGCCATACCATGGGTTGCTTTTGCTAGTTCTTTTATTACTTGAAACTTCAATTGAGAACTTGTTAATAGAATATGAGAGGGTTGTAGTAAAATTATGATAGAGATCTTCTATGTTGTCTATACTAGATAAATGAAGTAAATTAGTTTTTAATTCATTTAGAAAGAGATTTATTTATTTTTTCAAAGATTAACTTCTTTTGGCTATAAGGATTATCTTTTATGGGATCTCTATACATTTTTTTTTTTTTGAAATTTATGAATTTTTTATTTTTTTTCATGAATCGTCCCCTTGCCACCCCTGGGCAGTTGGGCCTCTGGGTTGCTGGGGATTTTTTTTTTTTTTTTTTAATGATGTATTTTATTTTTGTAATTTTTTTTTTTCATTTACATGGTATTGTTTTTTTTTAATTATATTATATATAATATATATATATATATTTCATATTTTCTTTTTTAATATTTGAATTGTTTTTTATTCTTGTATTTTTAAATTATTTTTTTTTCAATATTTGAATTTTGTTTCTTATGTGTTTTCATTATATATATATTGTAGGGTATGTGTCGATACTTGTCTAGCAATCGTGATTCCATTATTGCAATTTTAATGGTTGATTTTAATTTTTTTCGCAATGTATCAAATTGTCTTAGGCTAAGATTTCAAAATCGCTAAACATTTAGCATTTTAAAAAAAACATTCTTGGTATAATATCTCTTTCATTCAAGGATTCATTTTTAAAGTATTTTAGTCATAAATTTTTTTCCATAATGTCATGTTTAAAATATTTTGAAAATTTAAAGTTGTTTTGTAGTCCTAATCTTTGGTTTTAATTCCATGGTTGAAAATTTGTCAAAATTTTTAATGTTTTTCTAAGTCGTGATATTTTATCTCTTTTTTTTTTTTTTTTTTTTTTTTTTTTTTTTTTTTTTTTTTTTTTTTTTTTTGGGCAAAGACTAATCTACTTTATATTAAAAAAGTTGTAAAAAATATGTACAAGAGGTTTGAACCTCTGAGAGTGACCTGCCAACTCTCTTTCAAAATTTTAACAAAATTGTCTGTTCCACTGATTATAAGGAACCTTATACAAATTGTAGCAAAGAGTGGACTTAAAAAGCAGAAGGAGAAGATTTTACAAATTAGAAGACCTGCCGGAATACTTAACATGAGCAAAGAGACAAAAGAAGATTTGTGGACTTGCCACTGTTTGCTGGAATGAACGCCAGCCGCTGAACGCCGAACCAAAATAACCGAACAAGTAGAGCCGAATCATAGAAACCAAGCCAGAATAGCAGGAGACCAAAACAAAGCAGGAAAACTAACCATACGAAACAGAGCAATTTACTTGATATTTTCGGATCCTTGCCCGGTTTCCTCGTCAAGGGGCTCCCAGGTTATCTCCACACCGTCCTGGACATCTTCAAGCTTCATTCCCGGCGGCAGCTTGGGATACACCAAGGTTGCAAAGGAATTATCCGGCTTCTTGTTAATGGTTTGTTTCTGGGGAGAGGTTTGCCTTATGTCTACCCTCTCCTGAGGAGTCTTTGCCTTTTCCTGTGCCATATCCAAACTGTTCTTGTCCTTCATGCTCCCAATTTCCTGAAGCACCTCTGCCTGCTCCTCTGTGTGAGCGAAAGTGCTCTCTTCCTCAATTTTGCTCTGCGACGAAGGAGCATAGGAGCTGTCCTCCATCCACCTGCTCGGCGAGGAGTTGTTCGAAGGAGAAGGCGACTGTTCCTCAGAAGGTTCCTTCAGACTAACCTCTTCCTCGTCTTCTTCCGAGAAGATGACCGTCACAAGAGCCGAAATTAATGGTTTGTTTGTTCGACGGCGAAATTGGAACCTTGCAGATTGCACTGTGTTGCTGATGGAGTGTCCCGAATCGTCAGATCTAGTCGAAGGTGGTGCCGCAAAGGCGAGAGGCGAAACACGGTGAGGGCTATCACTGCCTCTCCCTCCAGCGCCTCCTCGTTGCCCATAATTACGCCCACGCCGAGGAGTGGCCCTTAAGCGAGGAGCCATGTGATTACTCTTGTCAGAGGCGAGAAAGCTTGAAGACAATGGTTGCCCTGAATCGTCCTGAAGACTGGTTATCACCCAGAAGGAGTCCCAAACAACCACAATTTTGAGAAAGCTGGATTCGTCAACCGGGAGATCGTTGGAATCACAGTGCGACTCCTCCACTGAGCGAATCCCTCTCTCAATTCCCACCGCTACATTCTGAGAGGTCGAAGCGACAGGAGCATACACGGGTTTAAGCAAAACTACAGAGAAAGGCCTGTTCTTACCATAGCCACCTTTCTCATTCCTCCATAGACCAGACCTTACGCTCTCAGCGTGCAACCAAATCTGAACCAGGGAGAATGTTCTGGTAGCGCGATCCTCCATCCTGTTATCACCACAACGCTTGTCTTGGGACGGTAGTTGCATTGAATGGCAATGAATGCCTTTCAATTCCGACGGCTTAAAACCTTTCACTTCCATCCTGTTCAGCTGCCCGCTGTCCTCTCCGCGTGGCATGCGTTTAATACCTATTCAATGCGCTTTGAACACCCGCATCCGGGTGTGATATTTTATCTTTAATGTTATGGCTGAAAACAATTATAAATATTTTTTCTTAGCACTATGCTTGAAAATTGTTGGAATTTTAAGGTTTTTCAAAGAATTGATATTTTAAATTTAATGTCATACTTAAAAATCATTGGAATTTTAAGAGTTTTCAAAGACGTGATATTTTATCGTTAATGTCATGCTTGAAAATCATTGGAAATTTAAAGTTTTTCAGAGTCACGATATTTTGTTTTTAACGTCGTTACTAAAAAGTGTTGAAAATGTACCTTGCAAAAAAAAAAAAAGTTATCTTGGCATCAACACTTTTCGATTTCAAGGTGTTTTTTGCAACCAAACAAAATGGTTTTTATTATTTTTTACTATTATTTTTAAAAAATATTGAAAATTTACTTTGAAAAAAAATAAAAAAATAAAATCCGACATCAACACTTTTCGATTTCAAGGTGTTTTTTCATGTTTTTTTGGGATTTTTGGGCTCCAGTGCCTGTTTTGAGGTAATAGTTCACGTTTGATCGGTAACTATGTTCAAAACGGGTTATGACATGGTTGAAGAGGAACAATGTAGCAGTGATACCGTCAGCATTATATGTGGGCAATGCCTCAGTCCATTTAGTGAAGTAGTCGACGATGACGATGATATAGCCATGCTCCCCGGCCAAACGAGGGTTACATGTCATGAAATCTATGCCCGATTTAGGAAATGGGCCAATGATAACGACTGGGTGTAAGGGTGTTGGCGGGGCTCGCTACTTTTCGGTTATAAATCTGACATTCGTGGCACTTCTGAACGACCAGAATATAATCATTGAAAATGGAAGGCCAAAAATAACAGACGCAGAGAATATTCTAAGAAGTGGCATAGCCTGACATTGACCACCACAGCCCCAGAATGGTAGTCATTCAAGACTTGTTCAACCTCTTTAAGTGTTAGATATCTGCGAAGAACAGAGTCAACACCGACTTGGTATAATGTATCACCAATAATCTGATAAGGTTGAGACTTATGCCGAATGTGATGTCAGTCAGATCGAGACAACTCGGATCAGAAGGTTTAGGTCTAAAGATAAATAATGATATCTCCATACCACAGGTCAAGAGTGTTGATGAGAAACAAAGTTTCATCAAAGATCTGCTCAGTGAAATTGGAGGAAGTGTTTGCGGAAGGAAGGGCGCAAATCAATTTGGCAAAAACAAGTGATTTCTTTGATTTGGCAGCAGTAAAATCCAAATCAAACTCTTGCAGGATAACAATCTATTTAGAGTATTTGCCTCCAAGCAATTTTTGAGTCAAAATATAAGTCATGGGGTTGCAGTCAGAAATCACCATGGTCTTCCAGAGAAGAATATAATGACGAAATCTTTAAACAACATGCACTGTTGCCAAGGCAAGTTTCTCAACATGAGCATATCGAGTTTCAATATCAATAAGGTTTCAACTTAAATAATAAACCATGTGTTCATTACCATCGTCATCATCTTGGACCAATACCATAGCAATGGTACTATCGGCTGCAACGAAGTAGAGGAAATAATCACGGCGATAGTCAGGGAGATGTAATAAAGGAGAACTAATGAGTGTGTTCTTTGGGGCATCGAAGGATTGTTGCGCAATTTCATCCCAAAGGAATGAGATCCCCATTTTGAGCAAGTGAACAAATTGCTTGGTGAATTCAGCATAGTCAGGGACAAAGAATATCTTCAACTTTTAGAGGATCTATTCAAATACCTTCTTGGGACACAACAAAACCTAAAATCTGACCAGATTCTACGTAGAAGACACACTTATGCAGATTATAGTGTCAACAACGCAAAAAGATGGCTTGAAGGTGGTTTGGGTGGTCACGATGCTTAGCAGAATGAGTTGGTAAGTCATCTAGATAAGGTTGAACAATGTGTCTAGTATCATGAAAAACGTGATTTCTTGGACTTAGCTTTGGTGAACTCTAAGCCAAAATCCTGCAAGATGACAATCGATTTGGAATATTTTCCCCCAAGAAATTGTTAAGACAGAATATAAGTCATCGGGTTACAATCTAATATCACTATAGTTTTGAGTAGAAGGATGTAGTGGGTAAACATTGGCATTAAGAGAATTTTGAAGTCTAAAATGAGCCTCCTAAAAAAATGTACAACCAAAATAAACTTTATAAGAACCAATAGGATTCAAGGTGATAATGTTAACTATGGGAGATGATTCCCCATTTTTTGGTTAAAAGTAACAAAGATAATAAAAAAATTAATAATAATAATAATAATAAAATAATAAAACTACATTTTTCAACTCATATTTTCAACTTATCTCTTTAAGGTTTTACTCAAATTTCGAGTGAGAATGCTTGTTGGATGCAAAATTTAGTTTCTCATCTAATGAGTACTCATGTTGCATATTTTCGATGCACCCTGCTACACAAAAAATGATAAATACATGAAAAACGTGATTGCAATCATATTTTTCATGTATTTCTCATTTTCCGTGTAGCAGGGTCCATCGAAAGTATGCAACATGCGTACTCTTTAGATGATGAATAAAATTCTACATCCGACAAGTGTTTATGTTCGAAATTTGAGTAAACTCACTCATAAGGAGATAAGTTGAAAATACAAGTTGAAAAAATATATATTTTTTTCCCTCTAAAATTTGATGATGTAACCTAATCTTATTTTATTATTTCCGCTATTATTTTATAATTTCCTCAAGAGGCCCATTTTAGACCTCAAAATTTCCCTAATGACAGCATGAACTACTACCAATGCCAACTTTTCTACTTGGGCATATCGAGTCTTAGCATCAAAGAGATTACAGATCAAATAGTAGATAACATGTTCAATTCTTTCGTCATCGTCTTGAACCAACACCATGCCAATGGTACTGTCAGTGGCGGCCAAGTATAGGAAATAATCGCGATGGTAATTAAGAGGATGCAACAACGGTGCGTTGATGAGTGCGGTCTTTAAAGCATCAAAGGAATTCTAAGCAAGGTCATCCCAAATGAATGGGACCCCTTTATTCAAAAGGCGAGTAAAACTCTTGGCAAGATCAACGTAGTTTGGGACGAAGCAATGAAGAAAGCTTGCCTTCCCTTGCAAACTTTGAAGTTGATGTAAATAAGATGGAGGTGTTACATTGACAATGGCTTCCACCTTAAGAGGATCGATTCATATGTCTTCTTTGGACATTATGAATCCTAAGAGACGAACAGATTCGATGCAAAAGACACACTTATGAGGATTTAACCAGATATTGTAGTGTCAGTAGCGAAGAAAAATCAATCGTAGGTGAGCCAAATGATCTTGACGTTTAAACGAGTGTGCAGGTAAATTATCAAGATACGTTTGGACGATATGTTTGATATCGTGGAAAGCATAAGACATGGCCCATTGGATGGTGGCATGGGTGCAGGCGATATAAACAAACGTTCAAACCCCGACACAATTTCCTCTAAATTTGACCGAATCCCTTCATCTTCCTCCACTGAAGTATCAGCCATCTATTTCTAAACTGATTGTTTTATAAATTTTCCCCTTTTTAGCCACTATTACCAATCCTTTTTCCTTAATCGGCCTTTTCCTTGTTATCGGAAACAATTTCATATTAAAGGCTCTTTTTAGCACTATCGGCGTTGTAATTCCATAAGAATTACATAATACACTATCGGTGCCGTTGGAAATAGCAACAATGCAAATATGCATAAAATACACTATCGGCGTTGTTTTCCCAAAGGAATGTGTTAACACGCAAATACATTATCGGTCGGGTTTATTCCATAAGAAATTGAATAACACTATCGACACTTCGCTATCGGCGATTCCCCGATGCGATATAACTGTAGCACTTACCGGTCAATCGCAATCGGCGAGTCCAACGCCTCTTCACCAAACTCCTTCCGCTTAAAACTTGAGATGCGATAACTAATAGCGGACCTGATAGATTTTAAATCCTTCTCTATAATATTTCTGATCTGGTAGTATCGCAATATTAGGTTTCGGCGGTTCAATAGGCCCGGTTCCTCTCCACTGAAGCGATGCGATGCGATAGCACTGATATGGATATAAGCCACGCTATATAAGATTTCAAGTCCGGATTTCAATTTCGGACTATGTTTTTCGTTGTTTCTTAGTGTAAACAAGAATTTAGCTTGCGGGACTAAAATGATGCATAAATGGAAAACAGAGCATGCCGATATGAAGGAAAAACACTCAAACCGACTCTTATCAGAGTATTAACTGGAAAATCAGGGCCGAACCACTGTTATAAAAAGTTAAAAGAAAGCGAAGCGTGAATGCCAAAGATACGCATAAATTCAAGATTTAACTGCTAAACATATGTTTAGATGCACAGAAAGGGTTTCGGAGATCACAATGCCTTCGAGATCGACCAATACACAGAGATGTCCTCTTCTTTATTTAAGTGATATGAGATAAAACCACTTGGTCAAAACCCCTTTACAATAGCATGAAAATTACATAAATATTGGTTCGTCTTAACAACCAGATTCTAATACAGTGGCTAAGATTTATTAATCCTATATGTTCTGCGAGGTATTCTCCTCGAGAATCTCCACTACAGCTAACTAATCCTATCTGTTCTACGAGGTATTCTCCTCGAGAATCACCATAACAACTAATTAATTAGCACTTATTACATCATGATTTAACCTTACATTCTAGCTCTATGCCTAACTAGAAAAACATGGAAATTGATGGCTAAAGGATCCCACTCCTTTGCTTGTAGAATTTTTTGTATTTTTGGAATAAGTTTGAAGTCTTTTCCCTCCAAGTCTCATGCCCCTACATCATTAGAAGGTAGCACCAACGTTTTTTAGGCCAAAAGGAAGCTTTTTATAAGAAAAAGTCCCCTAATGACAGATAAAGGCAGTCTTATGTTGATCAGCAGGAAGGATATTAATCTGGTTATATCCAAAAAATATGTCCATAAAGGAAAAAATTTCACTCCCAGTACATTCGTCAATAATTTGGTCGATAAAGGGAGTAGGGTAATTATCCTTAGGACAGGCTCGATTAATATCGCGATAATCAACACAGACACATATGGTTCTCTGCTTTTTAGTTACTGGAACAATATTGGAAACCCAATATGTCTGTGGTATGTGGTAAATAAAGTCATCTTTGAGAAGTTTTTCAACTTCAGCTTTAATGGTCGTTGCCTTCCTTGGGTGCACCGGATGAAGACATTGTCGAACAGTTTTCGCATCCGGGTAGGTTGGGATCTCATGCACCACAATACTTGGATCGATGCCAAGCATTTCTTCGTAATTTCCAGGGAAGACATCAAAAAATTCTTTGAATAGGGCTGTATAGATCTTAATCTTATCAAGAGAATAAGAGGCTCCTATGTGAATGTTTTCGATTATCCCTGGTTTCACAAAGATGTCGATGGACGTGGTTACCGAGATGTTTCCCAAATTTCCTTTAGAGAGCACCTCGTGAACCAAGATAGGAGTCTGAAAAGGAGCAGTCATTGCATGGGAAACTAAAGTCTCTAGACAGGTAGGAATCGCACAACGCTGGGAAAAAAAGAGGAACAATGATGAATATCATTCCAAGGGGTTTCTTCAAGAGATATGACTTCAGTGATGCTTTCGTCAATGGGGAAAGTCCCTTTCAAAGGGTCTTCAAATCTGAAGAACCAAGCCAAGAAGTTTGTGAATACGAGTCTAGGACCATATTCAATCGATCATTGGTTTCATATGCAACCGTGGAATCCATAAGGACATCTTGGTAAGCTTGTTCGATGGGGCTAAGCGGCACAGTGTCACCAAAATTATCAATTTTATCGAGGCTAGGGATGATCCAAGGATCATTACTAGACGAGATCATGTTAACTGAGAGGATCATTACTAGACGAGATCATGTTAACTGAGACAACATTGGTGGGAGCAGGAAGGGAAAAAGTTCCCATTAAGGCAGAGTCTTTGAAAAGACATGCTTTGACGTTTTCATAAGGAATGTTGATTTTTCCAACATAAGGTACATTACTAGTTGAAGAGAGAGGAAAAGAAGGCCAATTGATCTATTGTGACCACACAAAGCACATGAAAAAGAGAAGAGACCACACAAAGCATGGTATGAGTCCAACTTCGGCCAAGTAGAAGGTTATAATTGAGATTTGAGTCAACAAACTCTACTTCCAAATTGACAGTTTTTCCTTCCAATTGAACGGGTGAGTAGTTGAGAACCATATGGTCGGAAACCTCTACCATCGAAAGCTTCCAAAGTATTTGGGGACTGGTTGAGAGGAGGGGAACCAATAGCTTTCTAACGTGATAAGGACATAATACATGTCGAGGCCCCTTCATCAACAACAGTTCGGTGAATGGTTTTGCCCATGACCACAACTTGTATGAGAAAAAAAAGTTGAGGTGGTAAGCAAGGGACATGGTTTTCAAGATCAAAAGTGATCAAGTTAGAGTCTGTGGTATCAATTCCTCCAATGGAAGATAGAAAATCCTTCCTTTGCGATGGACACATCTGAAGGACTTCCAAAATCAACATTGTCGAGGGTGCTTGAGCCAAATCTTCTACAATATTGTAGTGTTGGGCAGCGTGCGCATTGGGATTGTAAGAATATTTTTGAAGAACACCTTTAGGGGGTGGTTGGACTATGGAATCAGTGCTAGGTTTCTCAATGTAGAGAGGACTGGAATTGGGTGAAGTGGAGGAAGAGGGTATATCAGTGGCATCTTTCTCCACCTCGGGTCTTTCAAGAGGAGAATAATCTTTTGATCTGGTGGCTACGAAAATAGATTTCGAGCCACTCATGAATACTTGAGAGCTTTCAGAGGCATGAGTATGGGGTTGGTCTACCATTTGTCTGTTGAGATGGGAAAGGTTCCTTCAACACAGTTGGCGTCCTTGTGGTGCCTTTTAGAAGATGACTTACTTCGGCACGTCGGGGGAAATCCTTAGTGTAATGACCTTCATCACAAATAAGGCAAGGATAATTACGCTTTCGTTTTGACGAATTGTTAGCTGACGGTTTTTGGGAATCCTGTTTGGAGGTATCTTGGTTAGCTTTTCCTTTACCCTTTTTCTTTCTCGAGAATTTATCTGTTCCGGTCGACTAAACAACATTTACCTCTGAGGTTTTACCAAGATTCTTTGAGTTATCTCCAGTATTGGAGGTTGCAGTGACTTGAGTAGATTTAGGTTTCATAGAAGCAATCGGGGTACTACTGGATTGTTGGGTCACAAATTCAATGATACCATCAATGGGTGTTGTATCTGTAGGTGTGGAAGATGCAGGACCAACCAAAAGTTGTTGGGCACCAAGTAAGTTCATACAACATGCGAGATTATGAATAGACAAGATTTAAACACTAGGCTCGGGAGATGACTTGTTCCTCTGTTACACAGCCACCCATGGCTATATCTTTAGCGATAAGGGGGATGAATGATTTAGTAAACCATTTAGTCAAAAGTTGATCCAGAATATCAAATTTGATGAGATGACGTCTACGTCTCCATTCATGGATATGAGTGGAAGTCGTATGTTGCAAAGATGTTATAAGATGGGTTCCAGTATTGTACCGGATAGGCAATTGGAAATGGGTGAGTAAAGCCATGGCTAAAGTGTTGAAATCTTGGAAGGCACCTCGAGGGAACTTGATGTACCATTTAGTGGCAGCATCCGTTAAAGTGCATTGGAAAAGACGCAAAGAGGAGGTGTACTTGATCCATTCGTCATTCCAAGGGAGCGGAAACATAAGGGAAGCCTTCTGGAGGAAGAAGTGATAAAGGATCAATCTCAGTACTTGGAATATGAGTTCCAAAAGTTTCCACATAAACAACCTGGGGTGTTGACCCTACATGTGGGTTATCACCTTCTGTTGCCATGGTTGGGAACAGTTCTCGGTTTGGAACCCGAGTCGCTCTGGGGGAAGGACTTAAAGGTACGCTGGGAGTATCAAAAGGACTATACAGATGTGGAGCTGACAAACACATAAGATCTGTAGGATCTGATTCAAAGAGTGGGTTAGGAGGAAAAAGCATTAACTCTAAACTAGGTTGAGGACTAGTCGAAGGAGAGTCCTGAGATGAGCCTACCAACTTTGGCGGTGGTTGGGAAGCAAGGGGTTAGATGCTTAGGACAAGACCAAGTCCAACACCTTGGTTTTCAAGGGATTCGGGCTCAATAGTATCGGAACCTACAACTCTAGGTGAATCAGGTGCATTAGCATCTCCATTGATATTTGGGGTCTCGTTTTGGACTACTTGTGGTTCTGCCATGATGTCTTTTCAGGAAATAAATTAGTAATGTGTGTTGGTAAATGCTTTGGGCTTAAATCTGATTTTACAATTAACCATTAATGTTGAAGACAAAAGGAGTTTTTGTTTCACGGGTAATTTGTGATTCCATGGTTGACTGATTTTAGAAATTAACAAAAAGAAATAAATAAAAAATGGGTAAACTAGGCATGAGGGTTTACCAAACAACCATGAACTACTATATACACCTTAACAAACCAAGAACTTAACGTACGACAGTGAATCTCCCTGTATGTTGTGTTCGGTGTATCATGGTATACAAGGCGGCAAACTCTGTTACCTATGGATGGATAGCAACCTATTGGGGACTCCCAAAATATACGCGGCAGTACGTGGAAGTGCAGTCTGTAGTAGCGTTGTCTAATGCATAACTATTCGATGAGAGTGTTCATATATACTTACTATGCATAGAGCGCCTTCGATATACCCGAAAGTACTGGAGAACAGTCCTATACACTTTCGTACGTGGAACAAGATTTCACCCCTGTGATACAACACTGACAAACAACGACAACTGCTACATTTAACAACGTCGGAACACGTCTCTAGCCTAGACCTCTAAATGCTTTTTGTTAATGAAAAATGCTCATTAGGTTAATTGAGGTAAATGTTAGGTTGATCTTCAATCAAGTTTCAGTTTTAAAGCTCAAAGATCGATGTCACCTGAACACTTATGATGCAACCAATATGAAAAAATGATTTTTTTCAATTCGATGAAAGCTATCTAGGAAGAGGTTCAAACATTGATACAACAATCAAGTATGCAACGAACAAATCTTCTTAACTAGATCTTTCACTTTCACTATTCCAATGCACCCAACAAAAGTAAAACAAATTTCAATTCACTAACATGCAACGATATGAATCATTCACTTTTCTTTTCAATGCACTCACCAAAAGTAAAATGAAATTGAAATCAAATGCACCTACATGAATTTTTTCACTTTTCTTTTCAACAGATTGGAATGCGCTTCTATTCAACTTTCAGAACTAAGCAATGTAATCTATTCTCAATTATGATCTCAAAAATGACTTTTCAATGCATTTTAACCTAATGCAATTTGAAAAGCAAACTTTGAGATTTAAACGAAGAAAATGCAAATATGATTTCTTTTATGATTTCAAAACAACTAATAACGCTTAATCAACAGAGAATCAGTATTCCTTCCCACACGCAAGCAGCAAACAGTAAATCCAATTGACCTAAAGACTCAACCATAATTCACTTCCACTACTTCAAACAATGGGATGGACTATTGCAAATCAATAAGAAATCAACCAAAATACTAACAAATCCAAAGCACACAGAGCAGGAGGACACTTCAGAGACCAAGACACACTGGACCTTTTAGGGAGAAACCCTAAAAATGCACAAGTTTTAAGGATCAACATGATTTTAACAGTGAAAACCCGTGCTAACAAGACTTCCAGCACTACTGTTAATGAAAAACCACGTTGGCAGTGCGATTGTCCCTGGATGAAACAAGATGGGCGAGAAAAACTTGGAAAAATAAAAAGAATTTCAAAAACAGATCCAAACTTTACACTCTAAAGGACAAACTTCTTAGAATGCAAACCCATGATGAACCTAAATTACAGATTACTAGGAGGTTGGCCAAACTAATCACAAAGACCAAACTTAAAAAGGAGGTTTGGAGAACTTTAAGCTCCCCAGCGGGGTTGCCATTTTGTTGTGCAAATAATCCTTTCTGCGGACAGAAACGATCCTTCTAGTCCTATGGGAGGATCTAGCAACAAACTAGACAAATATGTGTAAACTTTCCTAGTTTATATCAGAAAATACAAAGGAAGATATATGACCTACCTCGGTTTGATGCTAACACCTGTTGATACCGTTCTCGATCTTCTCACTTCCAAGTTCAATCCTCTCTACGTCATTGTGGATGAATACTTACAAGGAAGATCAAACAAAGACAACAAAAGCATACATAGCATAATTCATTCTAACATAAACTATGTGACAAATCAAAGAGTATCACACTAAATTAGTAATAGTATACACATTTATGGAAAGTAAACACATAATGTGTCATAAATAGAATGAAAAAGGAGCATACAACCACTCAAGCCTTGATGTTGAAAGCCTCCCTTGGATGAGTTTCCAAGTCCTAGCCAAAACCTTCAAGCACTTCTTTCTCCTTAGCAAAATGGGAAGCATTTAGGCATAATTTCAGCATAGGAAGGCAACCAAGCAATAGCCAACTAGTTGTGGATAGTAGGGTCCTCATATATAGGGAAGGAGAGGGAGTTAAGGATCCATAAAAGAAGGGATAGGTTGCACAACTCAAGGGAAATATCCATGAAAATAAGATCAAGGACCAAGAATGGGAGAGGAACAAGAATGGTAGAGGAACAAGATCCCATGTATCATTTGCCAACAATGAATGATATTCTTCATTCATAGTTGCTTCCCAATGTGGATGGCCGGAAGCTTCTGCAAAAGTGTTAGGATCATGATTTATTGGAGCTTGAGCCAGTAAAGAAGAGGCTCGTTCAAACTGAGAACGTGTACGTCGCTGATCTGTAGGATCACCGGCAAGATCACCTGCTGCATCCCGAGTAGTACAGAACCATCTTGGAAGTTTAGGATCCTGAGAAGGTGAGGGAGGATTGTCATCCTCACTTTCATCATCTGAAGAAGAAATGTTTTCAAAAGTAGAAGAGATAGGAAGAGGTGGCACATCCGTCGGACTAGGCTCGCAGGCCGATTTATTTTCATCAAATTTTACATCTCTTCTAATGATAACATTTTTGGACTTAAATGGAATAAGTCTATAACTTTTTACATCTTCAGTATATCCAACGAAAGTACATTTCTCACTCTTAGGTTCTAAAGCTTTATGCTTTTCATCTGGAATATGGGCCCATGCTTCACTTCCAAAAATACGAAAGTGACTTACATCTGGTTTAATGGAACTCCAAGCTTCTTCTGGAGTGATATTCTTTAGAACCTTAGTAGGAGTGCGATTTATTATATAATTTGCACAATTAATTGTTTCGGCCCAAAAACTAGGACTGAGTCCTTTAGATTGCAGCATACAATTAGCCATTTTCTTTAAGGTGCGATTTTTCCTTTCAGCTACATCATTTTGTTGTGGAGTGTATGGAACAGTGTGTTGCATTTGAATTCCATTTTCGGTGCAAAAGTTGATGAATGTGTTTTTAACATATTCTCCACCATTATCAGTTCTTAGCTTAAGAATTTGATGTCCAGATTGGTTTTCAACAAAGGCTTTGAAGGCCAAAAATGTGTTAAATACTTCGCTCTTGAGTTTTAAGAAGTATACCCAAGTGCGTCTGGAGAAATCATCAATGAAAGTTAAGGAATACTTGCAGCCAGAGAATGAAGCAATAGGAAGTGGGCCACACAAATCACTGTGAACAAGCTGTAAAGGGTTCGAGGCATGCCAAGAGGCACGTTTGTCAAAACTGTCCCGATGATGTTTTCCGAGTACACATCCGGAACAAACACCATCTCTGCAAGATACCATAGGAAGACCTGTCACCATATTTTCTTTACATAGATGCTGAAGGGAGCGATAGTTTAAGTGACCAAATCGCTCATGCCAAAGTTTGCTCACTTCATCATTATGAGCCACAAATACTGAAGGAAGATTTGATGACCCAAAGTTGTGAAACTTGTACAACCTTGTGGAATCATCAACAATACCAGTAGCTAGAATCTGTTTAGGATCTCTTAGATCCTTGATTACAACATCATTAGGTGAAAATTCAACAATTTTACCTTCACCTGAATGAGTTATCTGATATACAGATAGAAGGTTGCTGGATAAGGTTGGAACACATAATACATCATTAAACTGACCATTGTCTAGATGAACAGTTCCAGTCCCTACAACATTAAGAGATCTATCATCACCAACATATATTTTTTGGTGTTACAATCATGTAAAGAAGAAAACATGGCTTTGTTTTTGGCCATGTGATAAGAGGCTCCAGAATCAATGAGCCACTCATGAGAATGAGAAGAAGAAGATACATTTAAAGCATAACCAAACTGAGATGATTGACAACGACATGCAGAAAGTGCCATTCCTGAAGATGAAGTTGAAGTTGAAGTAGAAGAATGCTCCACATGGATGTTATGTTTCTTCATTGCGGCTTCCAAGGCTTCCATCTTCTTAAAGAATTTAGATTCTAAGTGCCCATCTCGATTACAAAAGTTACAATGGTGATCAGTCTTCTTCCATTTGTTTTTATTGGTCTTATCATTTTGCTGAAATGATCTTTCATTTTGAGACTGAGTTTGCTTAGGACCCTTGTTTGGTTTAGGACCATTCTTTTAGGATATGACTTCTTAGGATTCTTTAAATTTGGTTGCTGTTGGGCGGCTAATGCTTTCTTGGAAGAGTTTCCAATTAAGAAGACCAAGGGTAAAGAGTTTCTTATTCCTCTTATTAAAGGAAGCACAAAACGGAGTCAAAGGAAAGGGGCCTGGTAGTCCTTTCCTTGACAAACTTAAAAAGCTCCCTTGAAGAATGGAAGGCGAAACAAATACAGAGTAGGCTGGTCCCAACTTAGTAAGGATGGAATAATAAGGTTACTATCTTCTTTCTTAACCTTAACACCTTCCAAGAGATATCTAAGGGTCTTGAATTTGGACAAGAAATCTTCAATGCAAGAAAAATTATTAGGATCCAATGTAAGCAACTCATTTTCAAGTTGATGGGCTCTAATTTCATTTTTAATCCAAAAAACTTTAGTGAGTTGTTCCAATGCTTCATGAGGAGTTTCAAGTTCTGCAATATGGAATCTAAGATCAGGAGAAATAGACATCCCTATCAAACCACGTGCTTGATCTTGTCT
>APFE030889471.1:2938-30160 GCA_000404065.3 Pinus taeda | reverse complement strand
ACGGATCAAGTGTCGGTAATACCGAGAAGAGAATGAACCGTCGGATCACTACATATCGTGACCGTCGGATTGTAAGTTACAAAATGTACAACGATAAAGACACACACTTTACCTAACTCTATACCTAACTCTATACTAGACCAAGTTGAACTTAACTATTCCTATGTGTCGGAATATCCTAACAGTTGAAAGCCTCCCTTGGATGAGTTTCCAAGTCCTAACCAAAACCTTCAAGCACTTCTTTCTCCTTAGCAAAATGGGAAGCATTTAGGCATAATTTCAGCATAGGAAGGCAACCAAGCAATAGCCAACTAGTTGTGGATAGTAGGGTCCTCATATATAGGGAAGGAGAGGGAGTTAAGGATCCATAAAAGAAGGGATAGGTTGCACAACTCAAGGGAAATATCCATGAAAATAAGATCAAGGACCAAGAATGGGAGATCTCGCTCTAATCCTTATTCAGCTGTAACCAACTCGTCGTTTTTGAGGCTTCTAGTAGGAGAAGCTTCTCCTCCACTTCAAGAAAAATTGTCTAAAGAGGTTCAGCGTCGGTTTTCCTTATAAAATACGAGCTGGCAACGTTGGGTCAGCACAATGCAACAAGTTACTAGCACGGGTCAGCAGTGATGCAAAACGTGTTGATCCTAAAAATTAGGTTTTTAAGCAAGTTTCTCAGAACTCTTTTAGGGCAACTTTCCTCTGTTCTTCAGGGATTCTCTTGTATATGTTTCATGGTGAATACGCTGACATCTTTTTTCATTTTAACGCTTCAAGATACAGGACAGGAAGTGTGACAAAATATTGTGTAACAACGATTTGGTATTAATACATGGAGGTGATAGATGTGTCCTACTCATGTGCAATATATGACAAACTGAGGCCATGTCGAGATTTTGAAATGCTTAGTAATAGGCAAGGGGCATCATGAAATTATGAGGGTGGAACAATGACCATTGACTAAGAGGTCTCTTTTTTTTCCTTGGAGGGATAGGTTGGCTTATTGATCAACAAGGGAATTACTAATATGGAGGACATGTTAAAAGGAGATAAGAGGGAACTGGGAAAGTTGTGAGTTTATAGTATGGGAGATCAAGTGCAATCTAGCCTCAAAGTGGAGAGTACTTAATTGAAGGTGTTGAATTTTATTTTTGGAATCCCCCATGATGATGAGCTTAGGGGTATCAAACGATGAGGTGAGCTTAAGTTTTGAGTATAAAGCATAGGATTTGGATTGGTTGTTGGATGTTAATCCTAGATTCCAAGAGAATGATAATTAAATATTTCCTCTTGGGCCAAAAATCACCCCTTCCTTACCTACCTCCCCAAGAATGTAACTATTGTGTGGTATGTGTAGAGTACAAAAACATCCAACACATCCTTCAAAGAGGATTTTAAAAATTTAAACTAGTATAAACATTAAAAAGGACCCCTAATATTAAGGTTGCTCTCCATAACATGAAATAGTAACGAAAAATGCTTGTCGAGTGCCTTATCTTGATCATCGATTTCCCAAGTCTATGTCTTTAATCATTTTCTAAATTGTTTCCCCTTCCACTAGATCATTGGGGGTAGAACTCCCTAACACTCTATAATTGGAGGTAACTAAGTGGGAATTTTAGTTGAGATTACTAATCATATTCTTTAACATTAAGCATTCAACTTCTAGAACTTGGATTTTTCTTTTTGGTTGCACAAGGGTGTCCATGACAACTGCATTTTGGGATATGCATTGTTGTTTGTCATTGTGCCTTAGTTGTCACCAAGAATATAGGCATCTTATTACCATTGATAAAATATTCATGCTAGCACAATACTCTACGCATTTCTTGAATTTCCCTATAATCCATATTCTAAATCTTCCACATATGCCCCTAGAGTAGATAGTAAATGCCTAAAGAAACCATTCCAATATGGTGGGCTATGCCTTTTCAATAATAGGCACACTGAGTATTCAACATGTCAAAATGTCAGCCCAAGTGGGAAAATACACCATATATGTGAGATAATATAGCACATATAGGAGAACAAACCAATTGTTGGCAACCAATCCAAGTTTCCTATAAAATTTTTATTCCACTTAAGTATCCCATACCACTTAAGAAGTTTATTCATTACACAACATTGATGTGACCTTCCTAGTTGGGCATGACCACCAACCACTTGTATTACCAGGAATATGCCTAATCGACATAATGAAACCAAAGCTAGGAGCCTTCACCTGTGTGAAATGTCACAGTGCAAGTTTCATCATATGAAGCATTTGCATCATCACCAACCAATCATACACAACCTACTAATACCTCCCCCAAACTAATCATACTTAAGCAACTAATTTCCCAATGTAAGACCATGCTATCATCCATCTAAATTGACATGTGATACTCAATGAAGATCATGTCCCTACATCATTAGGTGTTCGCATATCTTCAATGTACTTATCAGCAAAGTTTCCTTACCATGGACAACACACACAATATATCACAAATTTTCAAGGTGCACCATCCTCCATTAAAGCCCGTTAGTTAACACCTTATTGGACTTCCATCCTATGTGACAAGACATCCTTAGTCCTCTTATCCTACATGATAGTGTATCATCCTAATTGTGTCACAAATCACCATGAATCGATCACTAAGGCTACAAAATTCGACAAATGGTAATTGGGTCTACCTTAGGATAAAGGGGCTTACTAGTGCAAGGAAACTCACATATAAAAGGAGGACGCCTCAAAAATGCTAAGTCACAAGTTGTTGGTCATTCACTAAGGGTTGTAAATGAGCCCTATGATTGTGCTAAGTTCATGATCAATACATTAGGGTGAACTACATTGGTTGAGTGAGACATAGAAGAAGAAGATAGGACTTGCAAGAGGTAGGCATGTGGTTGCTTCAAGGGTTAGATTGTGCACATATGTTGGATAGTATGAAGGCGGCAATATTTCCTTAGATTCATTATACATTTGTAAGAGAGTTGCACGCATGAGGCTACAAGTCCCTCATTATGTATTGCAACATTCTTTGTAATAATAAATTTAAGGCATCTACCTTGGGTACCACGTATATTTGTGTGTTGTGGACTCTTATGATTATTGGATGTTACTCCTTACATTACTTTATATTGGCCAATGGTTAGAGTATCGCTAGGATTTCTTAGAGGCCATAGTTTAATGTATGCTTACTATTGAATGGAATTGGTTGAGTAAGACTTAGTTGCACTTGACATATTGTAGCTTAAGGAAAAGTTGAGGGTAAACCTCAAGTGAGGCAACATAGTTTAGTTGTAATAGGTGCACACTGGCCAAACCCCTACAACAAGGCAAAATAGTGTTGCACAACCTCAACTACTAAAACAAACCTGGGAGAAACTCAAGTTTGCAACAACAAAAAAATCAAGTAGACTATAGGTCCATAACTTTTCCCTTCTTGAATGCATTCGAACTTGGAAAATGAAATTCAAAGCCTCCCTCAACATGAGTCTAATTAGATTTAAATGGAAAAATTGGAGAGCCCTAACCAATGTTGTGAACCAAGTGTTCCAAACAACTACCAACACACTAGACAAGAATAGAGTTCCAAACAAACACCAAAACATAGCACATAACCAAGATAGTAACATGAGAGATTAAGCCAAAACAAGTAAGAAAATACCAAGAGTTACCAATAGAGTTTACAAGGGAGTGTTTCCCAAAATTCCAGTTGAACTAGAGTTGACCATCACCAATTCTCCTCATTGGACAAGGCACCTAAGCTCTAATCCATAATCCCACCATTTTCCTCCTCCGTGTACACTCTACAAGCTTGAAATTGTTGGCTAAACATAAAGTATAAGATAGCATGTGTAGGGATGTCATAAGGGTGATGCATATTGAATCCTACCTCCATCTAATTATACTATGACAATATGGGTGTCTTCACATATTTTGCTTAATGAGCTTGACATGTAGCACCATGTATAGTTGACATTGGACATGAACCCAATGGATAACTTGGAAAGAAATGCTCCCATTTTTCCTTATCCTCCCCTCATTCAATCTGTAGACTTTATTTGCGGGGGTGTATCCCTGACTATTTAGACCTCGTAGGACATGGAAAAAGGTGATATCATTAAACCAAAGAGTCTCCTCTTTTATTCTTGCAATGAAGTTGGCTAACTTACTCCCAAATGGAATTTTATGGTTATCTATGAGATTGATAATTATATTTCAATCACCACTAAAATTCATTGTCATCATCTAGCCACATCATCCACATTTATAGAGAAGTCACTACACAAGAAAATATGCTTAAGTTTAAGTTGTATGTAGTTGTCCCTAAAGATTATTATTAATTCTCACATGTATGAATGATAATCCCTTGCAGAAACGAAACCTCCAACTGTAATTAGTAAATTCACCAAGTATAACCGAAGCAATTAAAATATAGCACTAGATAAATTATGCTTTATAAAAAGAAATTTAAAAGCCTCAATTTGTTGTTGAAAGCGACTATGTTCATGTTTGATAATAATAATAATTTGGAGACCTCCATTTTTAAGAGGGTTTCTTTTGCAAAATTTGGATGTGTGAACTCAATATAAACTCTATTTTATTAATGTAAATCTTTTAAATTGTTTAATATATGTATATATATATTATCTTTTAAAACCAATTTAAAATGTTATCAAATTATAATTAACATATTCAATTTAATTTCAATAATTAATTATAAAACATTAAAAAAATAATTATAATAATATAATAATTAAATATTATATCAAAAATTCTCTAAAAAAAAATCCAAATTAATATTCCCATTTTAAAAAATATAATATATAATACTACATAATCATAATAATATGAATATAATATTATAAATTTATAAGTTTAAAAAATAAATATTTATTATAATTATAAAAATAGGCCTAATTATGCATGAGTGCAGAGCCTCGTGGACCGATGGGACCGTGGCAGTCTATCTCTATGTTCATGCTCCCATGAATTTGAGACCCCTCCTTGTGCCATTTTTCTAACAAATGAGACAAATAGCCTCCAATTTTCAAGCTGGAACAAATGCTGGCTCACTCTCAAATAAGTGAATGCACACATGGGTTGGAACAAATGCTGGCTCACTCTCAAATAAGTGAATGCACACATGGGTTCCACTGTGGTGTTATGACCATATTCTGGCATTCTGACAATTTGATTGTATGCATCTTGATCAAATCTTGGAATAGCATTCTCCCCGGCTAGAGAGGCCCTTCAAACCTTCGTTAACATTTCAAATTTCAAATATTTCTGTTGAAAATAGATTCCATTATCTGAATGAAGGCTACATTAAACAAGCAAATCGTGGAAGGCAAATGTATCTCATGGCATATTAACCTTAATGCATACACACCTGGTAACAAGCTTCCTTAAACTAACACAAAATAACTCGTTAGGCTTACTGTATATGTTGCAGTTGCAGGATTTACAACTAGAAAACAAGACTGAACTTGAAGCAAACAAGAGAAAGAACGCTGCATTAAACAAGCAAACCATAGAAGTCAAATGTATCTCATGGCATATTAACCTTAAATGCATACTGCACCTGGTAACAAGCTTCTTTAAACTAACACAAAATAACCCGTTAGGCTTACTGTATATGGAGCAGTTGCAGGGTTTACAACTAGAAAACGAGACTGAACTTGAAGCAAACAAGAGAAAGAGACCCATTAAACCTTTGTTACCAAAGACAACCATAGTCAACATGTTGACGAGGGTTGAGTCTTGACCATGTAAGATAGTACACCCATAATGTAAATTGTAGTGGTTTGTTCCCTCTCTTGAGTGTGCCCAATAGCTATGGTTAATTTCAGAGAGTGTGCCCAATAACTAGGGTTAATTTCAGAAAGTGTGCCCAATAGCTAGGGTTAATTTCAAAAAAACCTTGCAAAAGTAGGTTCTTCATGTAGCCTTCCGAATTACAAGCTTGCATCTAGATACAAAAATGAGAAGCACAAATTAACTAGTTTGGATATCCTATTTGTTTTGATGGCAGGTTACTTGCCTTTCGATGAATCAAATCTTCTGACACTAATAAAAAAGTAAGAATGCAAGAATGCCAGATCAACCCAAAGCTACATACTTTTGCTGTATTTACTATCTTCTGACAATATATAAAAAAAGTAAGAATGCAAGAACGCCAGATCAACCCAAAGTTGCATACTTTTGCTGTATTTACTTTTCTTTATAGCACTTCAATAAAAATAGAACCGAGTGACTGGCGTGATGCCATCGAACTGTAGATTTATAAAGCCGACTTCACCTGCCCTCCATGGTTTTCTTCCAGTGCAAAAGTACTGATTTTGTGAATTTTGGATCCGGAGCAAAGATAGCAAGTGAAATGGTATTTAATTGTATTCTATAACGTTGCAAATATGTTTATGTTAAAATTGGCAACTAGGGCCAAACTCCAGGTGGGTCATCTTATTTATGGCTGTTGATATTTTTTTTGGACTTCTCTCATCAATAGGTGTAGGATTGATTTAAAGATCATCCAATTCCAATAAGTATTCATGGAGTTATGAATTTATGTGTTATAGGACAATTCGTCAAGGTCAGCCCGCAACCAAATAACCCCCACATGTGCTCAACGCTTTAATATAAAAATAGATGACTTGAGAGTCATTTCACACACACTTTTCTCTTGATTTCTCTCCACTTGTTTTGAGTTTTAGTGTGAGAGAAATCCAAAAGGAAGTAGCCCTAAAACGTAGGAGGGAAGGAGGCCTACACGTTGCCCTCTACAAGCCCTAGACGCAGTACTGGCACAGCCCTAGCTTCTACGCATAACCTAGAGGACGCAGTCAAGAAGGACGGTTATAACAAGCCCTAGACACAGCTATAGAGGAGGACCTAACAAGTTGTACCTAGCCACAGTGAAGGAGGGTTATAACATGCCCTAGCCGCAGCATAAGGAGGTAGGAACAGCGTAACAAAGGAGGACTGTTTTGGGTTAGTACAGGGTTCGAGTTGCTGTAATGGAGGCGAGTATGTTGTGTACTAGGCCAAGCCCTTAAGGGCTAAGCGCTGCTTGTTTAGGCACTGTTTTGAGGGACCTGAGGCTACAGGACTATTGTGTGCTAGGTCGCAAGTCTTAGCATCACAGCAAGGCTTGTGTAGGGGCAGATTAAGGGCTGATATTGACCGTCGGCAGCAGCGTAGCAAAGGAGGTGTCTCTTAAGAGTGTGCCGCAGCTTTTCAAAGGGTTGTTCAAGGACTGTGCAAGGAGTTTAGGGCTGCACCACTGTGCCCTAGTGCCCTAACCAGAACAGTCACGAACAGCAGTGTACAAACATATATGGAGCAGTGTTTGGAGATGTGTTGGGTCATGTTTGATTGGAGAGGTCTCTTCATTTATGAGGAAATTCCATATACTGTCACAAGAAGTCCTTACCAGCAGCAATGGGACAGCAACAATGACATGGTGCAGCAATAGCCAATTAGGACAGCAGCATGGTACAGCAACGCTAACAGTGGGACAGCAGCAAATGCTTTCATGGTGGGGCATGGTAGATGGGACAGCAAGGACATGGTGCTTGCATGGGACAGCAAGCAATCACGGTGCAGCAGTATGAGCAGTGACAGCATTGTGATAAGGGGCAGCATGATGTGAAATGCTACAGCACAATGGTGGGCATCATGACAAAGTGAAGTGAAGCATGTTATGTGCAGCACTTGTTAGTATAGTACAGTGATATTAAATGCTACAATGAGATGCAGCATAATGGGAACAGTAAGGTACAAGATGAGGTAGCATTGGTAAGTGCAACAAGATGATAAGGTACAACAAGATGTTGCAGTACCGGAAGGTGCAGCGGTATGATGTGTGCAGCATGGTTATGAAGTCCAGCGTAATGATGATAGGTGCAACACGATGCAGCATAGGAAAGTGCAGCATGATGACGAAGTGCAGCACAATGATAGGTGATGGAGTCACCTTGGAGAATCAGTTGAAATAGCATGTCTTCAACTGAGTTCAGCTACATCATATATCATCTATTTAAAGATGATCTATGCTCATACTTAGATAAGTCAAAGTGTTGACCTGTGTTGTATATGTACTATCTCTCTCCCTCTCTCTCTCTATTGAACTATTGAAGAACATATAAGAAAAATTGATCAAGGGTTTCTCCACATTGGGGTTTGTCCCTAAGTAGCGCCACATCTTGTGTCCTCGTCTTGGCTTGTCTTTTGCAATCTATGTTTATGTTCTATCTGCAATTTACTTTAATGTTGATGTGATTGCTAATCTGGGAAAAGATATTGAGCTAACTGTGAAAATTGAAATAAATTGCTCTAAGGATAGAACATACCTAAGATTAGCAGTTCAACTTGTCCCATGGATTACCTTCACTTTTATTTGAATCCATCTCATACTTGACAGCAATAGAATTTGAAAAGATTAAAAAGTCATGGATTTTTGTGTGATGAGATTGCACTTCTTTTTTGTAATGTGCTTTGCAACAAACTGACATGCACACTTATAGTGTATTACAGTACCTGAGATTTTAGCGAATGAATGGTTTAAGAAGGGTTACAAGCCACCTAAGTTCCAAGAAGAAAAGGAGATAATTCGAATGAAGTAGATGCTGTTTTTAATGATTCAGAAGTAGGATCTTGTGTGTGAAATGTTGTTTTCCAAATTCTGAATATTCAAGGAACAATCTTTTGACTAGGTTTTTGCTACTTCTTTTAATTAGGATCATCTTGTCACGGAGAAGAAAGAGACACAGTCTGTGTTAATGAATGCATTTGAATTTATCTCCATGTCACAAGGTCTCAACCTCAACAATCTGTTTGAAATGCTTATTGTATGCTATGTAAGGCCACCGCAAGCTATTATCTGTTTGAATTACTATAAGAGTTGTTCTATACCCTGTGATGGAGAAGACCCCTGAGTAGGTGTTTTTGTCTTTCTATTACTGCATGTAGAGAACAATTAGTTTTACATAGCTCCAGGATATATTACGAATTAAAAAGTATAATAACAACCAGTTTAGCATAGATCCACATTAACTTTGGACTAATAGATCCGCATTAACTTTGGACTTACATTCTTCTAACATAGTTTACTTCAACTTTAGATATGCCTGTGTTAAATTTTGATTTGCTTAAACTTTAGCAGGATCAAACAAAGCGAACTGTAAGGAGTGCCAACAAAAATGGATACCTCTGATCACCCAATAGATCTGGGATAATATGGCTCCGAGCTTGTATAATCTCCATCTATCGTTTTATGATAGATCTGGATTAATAAGGATCTAAAGCTATTAAGGAAATTGAGTTAGAAAATACCAGATGTACAGAGGTGGTTGTAAGAGACTCTTCTATTTCAAGGAATCAAATTTTCCCAAATCTGTGTAACCAAAGGAAAAGGTAATCTTGTTGGCTTGGACCCGGTGGTTTTGAACGGCCTAAATGGTCATAAAACACCGAGGCCCAAGCCAATAGTTATATGCTACTCGACCAACAACAAATGCTTCTTGTGATGGTACAATGCAACGGAAAAGTGATGCCCCTTCTGCTACACGAATATAATCACAGTATTGTTGCAATCCTACATCTCTTGTTTCATTCTCTTCTTCTGCAATCAATTGCCCTGTGTTAAAAGGAAATATCTGCTACATTTTCTTCTCTTAACCAGTGCACTTGCACTCTGTGTCCTGGGAAGTTCTAATGAGCTTATGTTAGTTTGCTAAGATCAAACTGTAGCAGGATAATTCACTGGGTTACCACCAGAAGTGATGGCTTCCCTGTGCAGATTAACAAGTTGCTTTTATCCTACTGTTACTATTTGTGCATAGCACCCAGCTTCCTTGATTTATCCACCTTCCATAGCCTGTGAAGATAGATGAGACATGCCACCATATTCAAAACTCCAGAAAGAAGAGTAACTTGTAAGAAACCACGACATTTCATAAAGTGAATTTTCTGATTGAGTCCATAGATGATAGATTATGTGTCTACCAGGATTTTGTCGACGGTTGGAATAAATTCCACTTGATGTGACTAATACTATAGTTTTCATTGTCAATGCTCCCATCACACAGTCCTGCAAGTAATTTAAGTTTATAAGAATCATAGATTCAATCCCTAATTTCAATTGTTTCAAAACTGAATGCTCCCTTTATGCATATCAAACAGCAAGAAATCAACTCAGGAAAAACCAAAAAATCAAGTCATAAAACAGAATGATTTCTCACATTAAATAGAGTTGAAGCTGTATGAGCATCGACTTCACTGATGGCGTCATCCAATAGATAAATGTCGGCATCATTATATACTACTCTGGCCAACTGAATCCTCTATTTTTGTCCTCCACTCATATTCAATCCTCTCTCCCCAATCTCTGTTATGTCTCCATGAGCAAAACCTTCTATATCTCGGTCTAATGTACAATCTTTTATTGCCTTCATGTACTGAATTTTGTCCATTGGTTTCCCATAGAATATATTATCTCTGACAGTCCCACTCTGAATCCAAGCTGTTTGTGCCAAGTAGGCAACACTGCCATATACTTGAACCTGCACGCAGTGCAATCAAAAAGTTTATGAAAGAATTTCTATATAAATATATATGCTACAAAACACATTAAAGAAAGCAAAGAAACTGCATCTAAAATTTTGTTTAACTATGAAATGGTTACTGCTGCTCAAGAATAGTTTATGTTCAACTTACATCTCCTGAAATTTTCGGGATTTCTCCAAGAATTGTATAAATCAGAGCAGATTTCCCTGATCCCACTGAGCCACAAATTGTTTCCTTTTCTCCCTTTTTTAATTTGCAGGTTTATTCCCTTCAATGTTGGTTTTGGCAGTGAAGACTCTGGATCCCAACTGAATATAGCTAGATGAATTTCGATGGTATACTGGGATCCAGCGAGTGCTTTCCTCACAGCAACATCTTGTCTCAGCTCATCATCTTGTAATAACTTGTCCAGACGACCTAGGGAGACTTTAACTTGAATCAATATAAGCCAGAACGTCAGGTAGCACTCTTGGTGGCTCTTGCATGCCACATAATATTGCAAGACTGTAAATATGGTCATGGCAGTTAACGGTGGATCACATATGATAGCATAACCTGCAAAAACTAGAGATGCGGTAAATGATTGGTGACATCCAGTAGAGTACAGTGCCATATGTTGTATTAACCTGTGCAGAAAACAACCATTTGAGCTCGACAACTCAAAGATTTTCTATAAAGTCTTTGAATTTTTCTTCCAATGCTTGTAGTTTGATTAGTTTTTATACTATTAAGAATTTCAGATGTTATTCTGAGTAGCTTATCCCATATGCAGTCATGAACTCAGCTTGGCACTTCTGGAGGGCTTTTGCAGAAATGTTTAGAATGACAGTGAGAATGATGATGAGCAACCTGGAATAGTTGCCCATCCAACTGTGGCAAAAATATGCCAATGGCTACACATTTGCAAAGGGACGGTCCAACCCCAATGCAGCCACAATAAAAACAACACGAATCAGTAAGTCGGACCTTGGTATACCGTATGCATTGCGGGCTAGATTTAACTGATTATCAATAGCATCATACACAATATTCAAATATGGCCGTTACCAAAACTTCAATTCCCCAGCTTTGATTTATTTTCATTTTGATAAAAATTACGTGAACCATGTAAATAGAAAAGCTTCGTTCCATCAAATAATAATTAATGACAACGCCATACATATTTTCCAGTGTTATGCCTACCCCTTACAAAGATAAATCTTCCTTCTCATTGCGAACACCGCTTCTGTTTGCTTCGCTTTTCCGGCTTCTTCTTGCTTGACTTTTCACGTAACTAGCATTCCTACCTTTAATCGTCGTCGAAGCTCGTCCGCCTCTTACTCCCACAACAGACACTGGAATTTGGGACATCCAGAGATATCGATATCCTCCAACTACATACATTGTTCAACATCTTCCACTTCTTCTAGCTGCAAGCACCTACGAACATTCAGCACTCTAAGCCTTGTCAACTGCCATAACCCCCTTATGCTCTTCAGCTTCACACAGCCGTCTCCGTAAAACTCCTCCATAGATACCAAAGTTTCCATCCTCCGCAGCTCTTCTAACTCCGAGCACCCATCAACATTGAGCTCCCGAAGATTTGTACACTGCTCCAACCCCCTTATGCTCTTCAGCTTCACACAGTAGCATGCGTAAAACTCCTCCATAGATAACAATAACTCTTTCATAGATAACAATGTTTCCATGCAACTCTTCTAACTCGATCACCCATCAACATTGAGGTCCCGAAGCTTTGTACACTGCTCCAACCCCCTTATTCTCTTCAGCTTCACACAGTCGTCTGCTTAAAACTCCTCCATAGATAACAATGTTTCCATCCTCGGCAACTCTTTTAACTCGTAGCACCCACCAACATTGAACGCCCGAAGCTTTGTATACTGCTCCAACCTCCTTATGCTCTTCAGCTTCACACACTAGTATGCCTGAAACTCCTCCAAAGAGGTCAACGTTTCCATCCTCCCGAGCTCTTCTAACTCCGAGCACTCACCAACATTGAGCTCCCCAAGCTTTGTACACTGCTCCAACCCCCTTATGTTCTTCAGCTTCACACAGTCGTCTGCGTAAAACTCCATAGATGCCAAAGTTTCCATCCTCGGCAGCTCTTCTAACTCGGAGCACTTACAACATTGAGCACCCGAAGCTTTGTACACTGCACCAGGTACCTTATGCTCTTCAGCTTCACACAGTCGTTTGCGTGAAACTCCTCCATACATAACAATATTTCCATCCTCGAAAGCTCTTCTAACTCGGAGCACCCACCAACAGCTCCCGAAGTTTTGTACACTGCTCCAACCCCCTTATGCTCTTCAGCTTCACACACTCATATGCTTGAAACTCCTCCAAAGAGTTCAACGTTTCCATCCTCCGCAGCTCTTCTAACTCCAAGCACTCACCAACATTCAGCTCCCGAAGCTTTGTACACTGCTCCAACCCCCTTATGCTCCTAGCAAGATTGAACACTCGAAGCTTTGCACACAGCTCCAACCCCCTTATGCGCTTCAGCTTCACAGAGTCATTGAGATCGCTTACACTTCTAGATGCCTTAAATTTTTCACTGACATCCAGGAAGGCAGGGAAGAGTCCGGACAGTTTCTCAAACGCAGCTATAAGATCTCTGGTAACACCATCCTCGTAGAAATGAGTTCCATATTTGGCAACTCCACCATCCCCAAAATGCGCTCCACATCTGTCCTGTAGATTTTGACAACCCCGCCTTCCATTCCAGCTTGATCTGTTCAGACCCATTGCGCACCTCCAGCTCGAAACCGTGATTGTTTGCAACTTCAGCAAGTGCGTTTCTCCAATTTTGAATGATGTGTTGGAGTCATATCGCGGCGTCCCTTTATCACTTATCTTCTCTTCCAGTGTTTTCAGGTCTTGAGCATACTTTCCCTTCGTCCGCCGAATATCTGCAGGTGTGACACGGTAAAACACAGGGATAATAGGAGTATTTGACTGTAACATCATTACGAGTTCATCTAGGCACCAAGGTGATTCAGCATAATTAGGGGAGAGGATCGCCACATGGACGGAGGTGGTTTCAATAGCATATTCTATTTGCTTACGAAAATTGTATCCAGGTTGCATTTCAGGTTGATCCAGAAATGCCCTCCAACCTTTGTCGGGAAGACGAAGGTAGAGAGACCTGGCGAAGCTTTTCTTGACATCAACACCTCTATGATTGATGAAAACGTCATACCACTGAGCAGTGGTGGAGGCAGAGGCAACGGTAGAGACGGATACACCCTTTGTGACGGTGGAGGCGCATGGATCGGTGGAGCATGCACCCACTGCGGCGCTGGAGGCGGACGCAGCTGTGGAGGAGGATCCAGCGCTCGAGGCGGATGCACCCAGTGCATCGGTGGATACGCATGGTTCGGTGCAGCAGGATGCACCCACTACCGCGTTGGAGGCGGAGGTAGGGGTGCAGCAGGATGAACCCATTGCAGTGTTAGATGTGGCGGCAACGGTGGAGAATGCAGCGGTTTGCCAATTGGTAAATAGAGATAGGATGGGATGGTCAACACAAATTGCAGGGCACGAAGATGAATTAGGGTTTTTGAAAGGCCTGAGCTTAAAAGCCTGAAGCGATAAAGATGAATTAGGGTTTCGGAAAACCTGAGCCTAATAGTCTGAAGCCTTCGGGTGAGTATATATACATCCAACGTTAAAACAGGCGCTTTCACCGTGGTTAATGGGCGGTTCTGCACCCACTCTAGCCAATTGGTAAAGAGAAATGGGACGGGATGGGATGGGATGGTCTACACAAATACCAGGGGACGAAGAGGAATTAGGGTTTTTGAAAGGCGTGACGTTAAAAGCGTGAACCGATAAAGATGAATTAGGTGTTTCTGAAAACCTGAGCTTAAAAGTCTGACGCGTGTCGGGTGCGTATATATACATCCCACGTTAAAGCAAGCGCTTCACAGTGGCTAATGGGCGGTTATGCACGCGTCTTGTCATGTGGTGTTACGTCCTATTTTAAGCGGTAATTTTTCAACCGGTAAGTGTGGCACCGCTATTAAATTTTTTTCACTAATATTTCAATATTTTTTTTAGTACGAGCTAGTTTAACATCTAACACTTAGATATTTTTTTCCACTTTATTAAGCATCCGTCATTTTTTTACAAAGCGGAAATATTTATTATCAACATTATCATATAAATATGCACAACTGATAAAATATTTTTTTTAAAAGAGAGGCAACTCTATGCTTAAAGTTTGCTCAAATAATAACTACAATCTAATTTTACAAGTATTTTTACAATCACAGTCTTTGTTAGGCAACCACAAGTTCATTTTTGCAAAATTGCCAATTTGCCAACTCGGTCTGTCGTTCAGGGTTGCCCACCCTAGGTTGCCCTCGTTCAACTCGTGTAGCAGTATGGGCAGGAGCGCCCACCCTCGAGTCGCTTACCACAGCGCTATCGTTAGGCAAGGCGCCCACCTCCGTGTCCGTCTGCCGCGCCCATTCCAACCTCTGCACTTTGTTTCTTTGTGTGCCACTGCCCTCCGTTCAGCCCACTGCATTGCATTCTCTGTTCGGTCCAATCGCCCGCACTCACCGTTCAGTCTGACTGCCTTGCGGCCCACCATTCAGCTCACCCGTTCTGCAGTCTACCGCCCGTCTGCACTGTAGTTCAACTGTTCACTCGACAGTGTCACCCATTACCACTTCTCTCCCAACCGCTCGCATGTTCAGCGTTTCGGGTAGGCGCGCCTGCGCTGTGGCAGCGTGCCCTGCGACTTGTCTACCCAACTCGCCAAGTAGCCTCGCCCTACCTAGTTTGCCCCACCCGAAGTTCGCTTGCAGCTCGGTTTGGTTTTCTGTTTTTCGGTTTCAGCCAAGCGCTACGACCCTCGATCCGCCTTCACTTTCGGCCTATTTGTTCGTTCGCCCTCCTTTGCTTCCCAAGTAATGTTTGCACTTTGATTAGCTTGGATCAACTTCCTTGATGCTTATCTCCTCCAACTCGTCCACTATATATACGTGTCCTCCAAGGAGTAAGGTGGGTCGGCTTGGGTGTATTTTGTCCACTAAAAAATCAAAGGTCACGTCAGTCCACCCAACTCGTCGCTCCGCACGTCGGCCCACTGACTCATTTGATTTTTCGACTCTTCCAATAAACTCGTCTCACTTTCCCATACTTAGTCATTTTTCCGATTTTCAGTTTTTCGACTCTCTTGTTGGCTCGTCGCAACTCGTTGTCGCACATTTTCCCCGGGCACGTTTAACCGAATGCCCCTCTTGTCACACATGATAGCTCGATGTCTTTAACCGAAGATATGCCACCATCCCGTTGCGCATCGCAAACGCTTAGCTCGTGGGTGTGACATACTCCTCCACTTTAAACGGTTGTTGTCCTCGACAACACCATCACCCATCGTTGCAAGGTGTTGCTAGCTCCAACATCTCCAAAATGTCTTTGTTGCCCATCTCTGCTCCAACATTGCATAAACCACCAAGGTCTATGTCTCCATAAACAGGGAGTCTCCTCAATCCATAATCATCAATCCACATATGTCGCAAATCCACATGTTGCCCTGTCATGGAAGGTTTAGTCCCTCCAACTTGACTACATGCCATCATCACAACATATACCGTGTTTGACCTCATCATGTATTGTAATCATGTTAATCACTGCATAATACTTCATCCAACATAACATCTCAGTCATAACCAAGACATCTATCTGACACAAACTCGGTGCACTGAATGCGTCATGTCATCGAACTAGTTGGGTAGCTAATCCAACCATAATGCTCAACCCATGAGAATGTACCTCCTCAAGTCATTGTTGGTTGTTTCTCAACATCCTGTCACAATCTCAACTCGATCAAAAATCCATCCAAGTGTAAAATAAGCCATGCTCAAGTCCATGACATGTCAATCATCTCATCTGCAACATGTTGCCCATGATGCGAATGCCAATGTGTTGTCATACAGTCGCATTCATCCAAGCATCATCAACTTGTCGAAAAGAAGCCTCATCCCCAAGGGCCTTGTAAGGGTGGTGCAATGCTTCTAGATGTCAAGGACCTGCACACACCTATCTCCAAGGTTGTTTATCTATAAAGGAGGGCCAGGAAGTTCCCTCCCTGACTCTCATCCATCCATGTGTTTGATTGATACTGTGTCCTCAAATACTTGTGCACAACTTCAAACTCCTCATGTGTACAACCAAGCTTTTCAATCTTGTCTTTCGTTAACTGAAAGTCATATATGCCCATGGCATACTTGCAAAAATCCACTATGCCAGTGAAATCCCTACCTGCATAATCTTCCCCAATCACTACCTTTGAAGAAGTATTTGAACTTCCTTCATCCACAACTCCATGGTGAAGATCCTCCGTAGAAGATGCACTTGTCAAGTGTTTCAAGTTGTGTGAAATTGTCTTTCCACCTTCATTTTTCTTTCTAGCTCTCACAACAAAGTCAACTAACTTCCTTTCGTTCGTTGTTTGAATCAAACATCCAAGTCCTCTTTGCTCCACATAATCATGCTTCACATTCGAATCCTTTGGATACAAAGTCATATAAGTCATATTTGGTCTAATCCCAATCAACTCCTCATATTTATTGGAACCAACATAATTTTCCCCTCAGCTATAATCTAGAGAATGTCTTGATCCACCATTGGTATGGCTTGTGCAGCTTTCAGAAAGTCCTGCCCTAGCACCATAGTATGATCATCCAAGTCAACAATCCTCAAGTCCAACTTTCCAAACCATGCACTCACTCTCACCTGAGTGTCCTTCAATACGCCTGTCACAACTTTCATGGTAGAGTTCACTGCTTTGTAAGCACTCAACTCTCTCCCCACTTCAACTTTCTTCCCAAAAGATTTTGTTTCTTTCCTACTAAGGAAGCTATGAGTAGCCCCCGTATCCACTAATGCAGCAAACTTCTTGCCATGTACAGTTACCTGCACAAAACTCAACTTCAAGGCATCACCATCCTCCTTAGGCTTGATCTTGTGTCTAATCTCTGTGACCGTCTTCAACAATTCAACTTCAGAAGAGTCTTTCGACTTATGTTTCGACCTAACTTCCTTCTTAAGGTATTTCAGCTCCTTGTTTGGTTCATCTAAGCAATTTGATTGTGGTTTAGTTTGAGCTCCTTCAAGCTTGTCCTCCATCGCTTTCTGCTTAACGGTATCTATCAAGCACACATTGACTCCTTCCATTCGAAGTGACCTAATCTTCTGAACATCTTCCTTCATGTTTTGGTGATAGTCCCCAAGTCTGTCAATGTAATCGAGATCATCTTGTTCTATCACAATAGTCTTTCTACCAAGAAAGTCCTTCCTATTTCATCCTCAAGTTCCTTAACTTTTGCCTGCACCATGGTGCTCTTTTCCTTTAGTTGAACTCGCTCATCCATGAGTTCTTGGAGTCTATGATCACCCTGTCATATCTTCTCATCAAGTTCGACGAGGTCAACATTCATTCCATGAAGATTATTCAAGTCCTTTTGCAAGTCCACTATCATGTCTCCCATACGTGTCAAGAGTTCTCACTCTTGTATAAGAGCTTCATAACATTTTTGTCTTCTTCTTTCCAATAACCTGTCATGTTTTCAAGTTTTTGAAATGCTCTTTCAACTATCTTCGTTTGTTGGGCAAGTCTTCAATACCTACTTTACCTTCAACGGTCATCAACTTCAAAAACCCAATATCAATTGTCACGAAGCTTTCACTTCAACCTGCAAAGCCTCTTGATACTACTTGTCATGAAGTGCAAGGGATATATTCTTTACTCTGCAAATCATTCAAAAGTCTTCACAGAAATCTGCCTCTGATACCACATGTCATGTCCCTATCCTGGTGGTAGTCTTTCAACCGCACATAGGCAGGGGTGGCATCGCTACCCAATTTCTTTTCACCAACACTTTTGAGTACGAGCTACACCTAACATTCAACACTTAGATATTTTTCTTCAATTTACTAAGCATTTGTCATTTTTTTACATAGTGGAAACATTCATCATTATCATATAAATATGTGTAGCAGATAAAATCTTTTTTTAAAGGGGAGGGGGGGGCAACTCCCTAGTTAGAGTCTGCCTAAATGATAACAACAATATAATTTTACAAGTAATTTTACAATCACAACCTTTGCTGGGCAACCCCAAGTTCACCTTTGCAAAATTGCCAATTTTCCAGCTCGGCCTGTCGTTCAAGGTCGCCCTGTTAGATCCCTATACTACTAATTAGTGCAACTCCCTTATTGTATTATTGTACCCATTTAGTCCCCATGTTGCTATTATTGTGCCCCATAGAAGCTCACTATTGTTATTTTTGTGCCCCTACAATATTATTGTTATGTAGGCTCTGATTGTATTGGGACCCCTTAGAGTCCTATATATAGAAAGGAGGTCTTGTCATTTGTATCATCCAAGAATTGTTCATTTTTGTAATATAAAGGAGGTTGCCCTCTTGAAGAGGCTAATTTTGAAGTCTTTGATCTATCTTTTCTATCTTTTGTGAGCTCGTTTCATAACATTTGGTGTTAGAGCTTTGGCTTTTAGGGTTTCGCTGCTCCAAACATGTCATCGTGGAATTTTCGCTATAACTTTTTCTCTATGCAATTTTAGAAGCTAAAAGAAAAACCCATTTCATCTGAAATTGTTCTGAACCTCGAGTCTGAATTTTAAATCTTGTATCATTATATTTTTGGAGATATGATCTAAGGAAGTTAGGGTTTTTGCAAGCTCCATAATTCCATCACAAAAAGGTCATTGTGGAATTTGTGCTATAATGTTTTTTCTACGAAGGCTCAAACACTAAAATTAAAATCCATTTGAGTTGAAATCGTGATGAAGCTCGGGCCCAAATTTCAAATCCTGTTTCGCTATAATTTCAAAGATATGGTCCAAGACATTTAGGGTTTTTGCAAGCTCTCGAATTACATTCCAAACAAGTGACCTAGGGAAAATCGTCATAACTTTCTCTCTAAGCATCAAATTGAAATTTCGTAGAATGTTACAAAAAGAGGACAGCTTGTAGTTTTTTATGTATCGGTTCAGGTCCTAAGGTCGAAACAGTGACACGTGGAATTTTGTATAATTTCGCTCTACTGAACTAGTCTATAATTAGGTCATTGTGGGATATTTAGCATAACTCTTCCTGGGATAATCCAATCTTGATCAGACTTGCAGGTTTGGAAAAAGAACTCATAGGGCTATCTCAGGAAGTAATTTTAGACCTTGGAGATTTGAAATTACAGAGATACAACAGATTCAATATCGAGCTCCTACAAAGTGAAAAAATGTGTGTAGTTTTTTTTTTAAGTTTTGCATAAGTTTGGTTGAAAAAATAGTTTGAAGGAATTCAAAGGGCGTGGAAGCTAAGATGGATGGTATAAAAAAAAAAAAAAAAATTAAAAAAAAATTAAAAAAAAAAAAATTAAAAATTAAAGGCAACATGGAAGATTTGACAAAGTTTCTACAAGAAATGCTTACTAATGGCGAAAGGGTAGTAAAGGAAACTCATGATGAGAACAAAAGAAATATTAATCATGATTTCATAGACTCTAACATTGGATTGAAGACCCACCATGTTCCAAAGATCAATAGGAAGTTTGATGGCAAGGATCCCGTAACATGGATACTATAAATGGAGCAATATTTTGATCTCCATAATGTGCAAAACACACAAAAGGTATGCATTGCAACTTTATATTTGGAACAAAATCAATTTGTATGGTATCAATGGCTTTGCTCTTGTAAACAATTTGTCACTTGGGAAATTTTTACGGAAGAAATGATAGCACATTATGAGGATACAAAAAAAACACCTTTTTTAGTTAATTGATAAATCTCAAATAAAAGGGTTCAATGATGGAGCACATTGAGGACTTCCAAAAATTAAATATAAGGGTAAAAGATATTCTAGAGGAGCACAGGATTGATGTGTTCATAGGGACTTTAAAGGATAACATCCAACATGAGGTTCACCTTTGGGAACCTAATTCATTGGAGAAGGCATTCAGTTGGCAAGAAAAATGGAAAGCAAAATTATGGCAACAAGGAAGCCTACCACTCACAACTATAAAGATGGAAGTGTTGTTTCTCCTATCCTTTCACCACCTACAAGGTTGACACCACAACAATTGGAAGAAAAAAGAGAAAAAGGACTTTCTTACAATTGTGATATAAAATACAATAAAGGTCATAAGTGTGCAGAAAATAAATTAATTTACATAAATGGGGAAGAGGAGCAAGAAAAGGAACAAGAAACATTAAAAGAAGAGGATATACACCAAGAATCAATCCCAGAGAAATAAGAAATGAATCTGACCATATCTTGTAATGCATTAACAAGAATTAACACTCCTCAAACTCCCAAGATATAAGGGCATATCAAGAAGAAAAAGGTAATAGTGTTGATTGATTTAGGTAGTACCCATAATTTTATTCATTGTAAGATAACCAATGAATTGAATTGCTTTCTATATCCAGCACCAGAGTGTCAAGTAATGGCTGCAAATGAAGGAACCGTAAATTGCTTTGGAAAGTGCTATAATATCAAGCTATGCATGGGAGAATATGTCTTCAATAGTCCATTGCTTTCCATTCCAATGTGTGGTGCTGATGTCGTACTCGAAATCCAATGGCTACAATCTTTGGTTACGTTAGCTTTTAATTTTCAAGAACTTTTCTTGAATTTTTTTTGGAAATGAAAGGAAAGGAAGTTGAATTAAGGGGTATTGAAGGGAAACTGACAAAGTTAATCAGCTCTAACAACATGAAAAAACTTCTAAAGAAAGAACAACAGGGTGTAATTGCACAATTATGTTCACTAGAGGTTCCCTCATTGAAATTATCTTTTTTCCAGATCTCCAAAACATTTTGGACAATCACTCCAAAGTATTTGAGACTCCCAAAGTCCTCCCACCTATTCGTGATCATGATCATGTTATTCATTTGATTCCAGGAAGTGTTCCTCCAAACATCAGGCCTTACAGATATCCCTATGCCCAAAAGAGTGAAATTGAACGTATGGTTGCAAAAATTCTAGAGGTTGGTATAATTCAACCTAGTCAAAGTTCTTTTTTTGCTTCAGTAGAATTGGTGCACAAGAAGGATGGGGCATGGTGCATTTGTTCTAATTATAAGGAACTCAACAAGGTCACTATTAAAGATAAATTTCTCATTCCTGTCATTGATGAATTATTAGATGAATTGCATGGATCAATTTACTTCACCATGTTGGATCTTCGTTCAGGATATCATCAAATCAGAATGAAGACTGAAGACATTCTGAAAACAACATTTAGAACTCATGATGGTCATTGTGAAATTTTGGTCATGCCTTTTGGCCTTATCAATGAACCTTCTACATTTCAAGGTTTGATGAATTCCATTTTCAAACCCTTCCTTAGAAAATTTGTGTTAGTATTTTTTGATGATATACTAATCTACAACAAGTCTTGGAAGGATCATGTTGAACATGTTGAAGGGTGCTCAAACTATTGGAGGAAAAAACAATTATATGCAAAAAACTCCAAATGTTTCTTTGAAGTACAAGAGGTGGAATATCTGGGTCATATTGTATCTCATGAAGGTGTTAAGGTAGACCCTAGAAAAATTAAAGCCATTAAGGAATGGAAAATCCCCACATCCATAAAGCATCTGCGGGGATTTCTTGGGTTGACAGGGTGTTATCGCAAATTTGTTAAGAATTATGGGAGAATATCAGCACCTCTAACAACATTATTGAAGAAAGATGCATTTTCATGGACTCCAGAAGCAATGAAGACCTTTAAACATCTTAAAGAGGCAATGTGTCAAGCATCGGTCTTAACTACACCAGACTTAACAAAAACCTTTATCATGGAATGTGATGCCTTAGGAAATGGAATTGGTGATGTTTTAATGCAAGAAGAAAGACCCATTGCCTTCTAAAGTCGTCCAATCAAAGGAAAGTATTTACACAAAGCTATTTATGAGAAGGAAATGTTGGCAAGACTACATGCACTTACAGAAATTGAAACCTTACCTAATGAGAAGATCCCAATTAAAACAATATTGCCAAAACTTGACAAGGAAGGAAAAATCATATTAGAACCTGAAGCAGTTATAGAAACAAGAAAACGACAGCTACGAAATCAATCAATTTCAAAGTATCTCATTAAGTGGAAGAACTTACCCACTGATAATTCCACATGGGAGGATGAGAATTTTATACAGAAGCATCCGTAATTGCTCAAGTGTTGAGGACAACACTTTTTGAAGGAGAGGGGCATATTAGGTCCCTATACTACTAGTGTAACCCCTTATTGTTATTAATGCAACCCCCTTATTGTATTATTGTACCGATATAGTCCCCATGTTGTTATTATTGTGCCCCATAGAAGCCCACTATTGTTATTTTTGTGCCCATACAATATTATTATTATGTAGGCTCTGATTGTATTGGGACCCCTTAGACTCATATATATAGAAATGAGGTCTTGTCATTTGTATCATCCAAGAATTGTTCATTTGTGTAATGTATAGGAGGTTTCCCCCTCTTGCAGTGGTTCGGGCAAGAGCGCCCACCCTTGGGTCGCCTACCGCAGCTCTGTTGCTCAGTAGGGAGCCCACCTACATGTCCGCTTGCCACACCCTTTCCAACCTCTGCACTTTGTTTCTCTATGTGCCACTGCCCTCCGTTCAGCCCACCGCACTGTGTTCTCCATTCGGGTCCAACTGCCCGCACTCACCGTTTAGTTTTCCTGTCCTGCGGCCCACCATTCAGCTCGTTTGTTCCGTAGTCTACCACCTGTCTGCACCGTAGCTTGACTCTTCACCCGACTGTGTCACCTGTTACCACTTCTCGCCCAACCGCTCACCCATTCATCCTCTCGGGCAGGTGAGCCCACGTAGTGGCAGGTCGCCCTACAGCTTGTCTACCCGACTCGCTAGGCAGCCTCACCCTACCCAGTTAACCCTCACCTGAAGTCCGCCTGCAGCTCGGTTCGATTTTCTGTTTTCCAATTTTCGACCAAGTGCTGCAACCCTTGGTTCACTCACCCACCTTTGCTTCCCAAGTAATGTTTACACTTGGATTAGCTTGTATGAACTTCTTGATGCTTATCTCCTCCAACTCATCCACTATATATACGTGTCCTCTAAGGAGTAAGGTGGGTCGGCCTACCCAGGCTGACCATGTATTTCGTCCACCAAAGTACCAAAGGTCGGGTTGGTCCACCCAACTCGTCACTCCGTGTCGGCCCACCGACTCATTTGGTTTTACGACACTTCCTATAAACTCATCGCACTTTCCCATACTTAAGTCATTTTTTCGCTTTTTGGTTTTTTGACTCTCCCATTGGCTCATTGCAACTCGTCATTGCATGTTTTTCCTAGGCATGTTTAATCGAACGCCCTGCTCGTTGCACATGCTAGCTCATCATCTTTAACCAAACATATGCCACCACCCCGTTGTGCATCACAAACGCTCAGCTCGTGGGCGTGACACATGGTGTCATGACCATGAGGTGAGCGTGCTCATGTGCGACGAGTGGCGGTGAGAGAAAAACTTCAGTTATGTGCAACGAGTCGAGTTTGCGACAATGAGCAGGTACATTCGATTAAACGTGCCACGACGAGTTGAGACAGTGCAAAGAGTTACTTGGAGAGTTGAAAAACCGAGATTGGAAAAATTGGCTAGTATGGGAGCACATGCGACATGTTTATAAGAGGTGTCAAAAAACTGACGAGTTGGGCCGACGGATGGTGGCGAACGCCCTGGGTGGGCCGACGTGCGGAGAGCAGATGACTTGGTGGGCTGACGCATTATTTAGCACTTTTATGAGTGATTTGTGTGGTTGGCCTGGATGTCACATATATATAGATGGTGACTTGGTGGAGAAAGGCTTCAAGCAAGTTCAAGCATCAAGAATTGAGCAAGAAGCTTGGGCAAACAAGAAAGAAAGGAAATACGACCAAGGGAAGGCACAAGCGATGGACGGGCTGAAGTGCCAGGTCGGGGAAGGGTGGACAAGTTGTAGGTAGAGCATAGATGAGCTAGGTTTGGAAAACAGGCAGATAGTTCTGCGGCTGGGCGGGTCTGCACGATGAGCAGACTGGTGAGCTGAACAATGGGCGCAGTTGCATGACCCGACTCGTGTTGGGCGGGTCTGCACGGTGATCCAACAGGCCAGTTGTGAAGTGTGGTGCAACGAGCTACAGAGGGCACCGAGCTACAGACGCATTGGGTAACGTGTGCGACAGGGCAGTAATTTTGAAATAGGGGTGCGATGACCCAACCCAGTTGGGCGGGTCTACATAGTGACCCAGTAGACAAGCTGCGACAAGTTGTGTAGGGCGACCCGGTGGAGTGGGTGCTCCTGCCTAGAATGACAACTTATGGAGGGTGACTCAACTAGGCAGGGTGGGCACCTCTACCCGGTGACGAGTTGCATGACACGACAAACGTGGGCAGCCCTGAACGAAGGTTGAAAGGTGGGCGCTGCTAAATGAAGGGCATCCCAACCCGGTGAGGTTGGTGACCCGACATAGGCAGGCTGAACTGTGGAAAGTTTGGAAAGTTTGCTAAGGGTAAATTTGGAGTTTCCTAGCAAGACTGTGATTGTATATGTATTTATAAAATAGTGAATTATTGATTATTAGGTAGACTCTAATCTGGGAGTTGCCCCTCCCATTTAAAATAAAGTAATTCATTGTGCATATTTATGATATGATGATGATGATGTAAATGTTATTCCACTGTGCAAAATGATGAATGCTTAGTAGAATTGAATAAAAATAACTAAGTTGTTGAATGTTAGGCGTAGTCTGTACTTGTAAGTATTGGTGAAAAGAAAATGGGTAGCAGTTTCGCACCTACCTATGTGCGGTTGAAAGACCGCCGCCAGGATAGGGCATGACACGTGGTGTCAGGACCTCGAGTTAGCATCGCTGCCTTGGGCGAGTCAGGCACCCATGGGCATGCCCATGTTATGTGATGCGATGGATGTGTGGACGTAGGGATGGGTGCATCATAATGGCGGGCAACCACCCAACTCGTGAATGTATGACAATAGGTTAAAGGCGCAGGATGTAGTAGTCGGTTAAAAGCGTGCACGATGGAAGAATAACTAAAACGTATAGCTGATGGACAATACACACATAGCGACGGGTAAACGCGGTGAACGAGGGTGCACACCTGGGTAGCGAGCGACCCACCCAAATAAGTGCAGGTTGGCCATGGGCAGCAATGATGAGTTAACTCATTCGAGAGATAGCGAAGGGGTGTATTAAACCTGTGTGTGGTGAGTTCGTTGGCAAGTCAGCTAGCCCACCAAATGACACAATGTTTCATAAATGACTTGGAATGGATGTGTATAAGAACAAGGTGGCTTGCTCCAAGGACCACCATCCAACCACAGACACATATGAGTTACATAACTCGCAATGGTCATCGTTCACAAGGTGAAGGGGATTGCGGGTAGAGTAACCAAGTAAGCAGGTCGTATGTAGTTCAGGCAGCGTTGTGTAGAGAGTTGGGCCATATTGCGGCAGGGCCATGTTCCCACCTAGGCGGGCAGGCCGAGTTTGTATGGAAGTTTATGTTGTGCGTTGACTGTAACCACTTGTATTTGGGCAGAGTGTTGCGCCCGTTCAGGGGCAACCTCCCACATGTAAAATTATTGTAAATTTAATACATAATTAATGGAAAATCATTGTTTATCATTCTTGTATATTTTGGATCTCTTGTTGGCAAAGTTGCACTTGTTAATGGTTATGAATTCCGCACATAACTTAATAAAGAAAAGAGAACTGTGATAAATATAACAGTGGTAAGGTGTAGTCTAAAAGAAGAAAATACTAGGTGTAATGACTATTGTTAGTGCCGCACATCACCCTTGGGGATGTGGCTGACCTGGGGGCATGACAGATGGTATCAGAGTCAGTGTAATGGAATGCAACAGAAACCAAGTTTGTATGCAGATTGGTGTTCTTGATGAAAATAATTATTGGTTGCATAGTTTGGCGTTTCTAGACTTGGAGATTCATGGCAGAACCGTCCAAGCCTTGGTGGACACAAGGGCCACACATAATTTTATGACGACAGTGCTAGCAAAGGAAGTTGGACTGCACCTTATCCCCAAGTAGGTGGACGTCAAGGTAGTGAAATCAAGAGCTAAAGTGTTGGGATTCGAAAGTGATGTGATGGTTCAAATTGTAGATTGGCAGGGTTGTTTGGACTTCACAGTGATGGAGATGAATGACTTTGACATGATATTGGGGCTGAACTTTTTGAAGAGAAATAAGGCAATTGTTGTGCCATTTTGCAATCGGATTATGCTAATCGGAGACACATGGACTTGGACTTTGCCTGTTAGGGTCCCACCCTAACCTCCTTATTTATGTAATGGGATCACATCATAGTCAAGAGTCAATAAAGCCCATATTAATAATTGTAAGTGGTTAATCCACAATTAATAACAGAACCACAGTTAGTTGCAAATGGGCCGTAGTATTAGATAAATGGTATTATTAATACCACGATATTGGCCCGTGGTATTGCATGTATGAGTCATATATAAAGGATAGAGACTCCCTGCGAGGAGCATCATGTCTTATTTTGTAATCGAGCTCTGCTCTATTGGAGGTTTCCCCCTCGAAGAGGCAAGTGGACATTACTCTCTGAATAATAAAATCATTGCTATTCTGTGTT